>SJYX01014159.1:173129-207924 GCA_006410675.1 Oreotragus oreotragus | reverse complement strand
GCTCACCGAAGGCCCCAGAGCTCTGGATGGCACAGCCAGAACAGTGACTGAGGACTCCCAGCTGCCAGACCTCCTGGTCCTGGCCTCTCTCACCACATACGTGTATGGGAAACTAGACTCTAAAACATGCTGAGAGCTTCCCTAGGGGTTTAGTGGTAAAGTATCCGCCTGCCAGTGTAGGACATGCAGGGCTGATCCCTGGTCTGGGAATATCCCATGTGCTGGGAGCAACCAAGCCCATGCCCCACAACAATGGAGCCTGTGTTCTAGGTCTGGGAAGCCTCAACACTGAGCCCACGCGCTGCAACTATGAAGCCCTGAGCCCTACAGCCTGTGCCCCCCAACAGGAGAAGCCACCGCAGTGAGAAGCTCGCACACCACTAGCTGTGGCCCATGCTTGCTGTAACTAGAGACAAGCCCGCACGCAAAGACCCCGCACAGTAAAAATATAAAACTAGTTTTAAAACTGCATATCTGATAAAGAATCTGTACTCAAATGGTCCAAGAACGCTAGAGCAAACACACCCATTAATAATTGCTACAGACTGTAACAGATACCTGGCCACAAAGGAGACACTGACAGTAAACAGTCAAACAAAACCATACCAAAGATCCTGGCACAGTGCGTGCACAGCCACCTCTGGAAGACAGTGGGGCAGGTTTTTCACATGGGCCAAGCACTGAATTCAAGACAAGTGGTGGAAGCCAGGTGTTTTACCGTTGGAATGGGAAGTTACAGATAAACAAAAGGAAAGGTTACAATGTTCATGTCCCAGCAGATCAGGTTGGAGACATCATCATAAATTACCTTTAGCTGAATGTACTCAGAGTTAATCTGGAATACATGTATCTATTGCCATGTATTGTCCGCTGAGCATATTTACCTCCTACATGTATGTTTTCAGTATCATTCGCTAATAAAGGGAATAGGAAACTTCCCTGGCGGTTCAGTGGTAAAGAATCTGCCTACCCATGCAAGGGACACAGGTTTGATCTCTGGTCCTAGAAGATTCCATCTGCCCGGGGCAACTAAGCTCACGTACCACAACTATGGAAGCCTGCTCGCTCCAGAGCCCAAGTTCTGCAGCGAGAGAAGCCACATTTCGATGAGAAGCTCAGGAACAGGAACTAGAGAGGAGCCTCTGTTCACCGCAGCTACGCTGTGTGCCGCAACAAGAGCCAGCATAGCCAAAAATAATTTAATGTTTAAAAAAAAAAAAACAGAAGCTCTTTAAAGAAAAGACAGAGACTAGGATTAAGACAGTAAATACATGAGCCAGGATCATCTTAAAGTGTGAGAAAGTAAAGAAAGACAAAGCAAGAAACCCACAAAGAGAGATGTTACATGAAAAAAAGAGCCAATGGAAGTAGTTCTCAATAGCCAAATCAGAATAAACTAAGCAACCTAATAATGTAGTGCCGGATTATCACCCAATCTGTGATAAACTATCAAGTTGTCCAAACTGATGGAAATAGATGATTACATTGTTTTGTCTGTATACACTGGGAAATTAATCATCTGAAAAAGGAATTTAAAAAATAATTCCCTTTCAATAATGTCAACATTAATAAAATACTTTGGAATTGATGTAATGAGGATGTCAAGACTGGCACACTGGATATTATACACCATGGCTGAAAACAGTCCTAAATAAATATAAAGATATTCCATAGTGATGGGAAGATTTAAGATGGCAATACTGTGTAATGCATCTTCAATCTGAAATGAAGATTCAACATGAATTACAAAAGGCCTTTAGGAGGAAAAACACAAGCTGGCCCTAAGATACATGTGGAATTACAAGGGACGCCAAAGAACCAAAACAATCACGTGAGTCTAGAGTACAAAGGTCCTCTGTGTGTGCCGTGCTAAGTCGCTTCAGTCACGTCCAACTCTTTGCAATGCTACGGACAGTAGCCCGCCAGGCTCCTCTGTCCATGGGATTCTCCAGGCAAGAATACTGTAGTGGGTTGCCATGCCCTCCTCCAGGGCATCTTCCCGACCCAGGGATGGAACTCCTGCATTGGCAGGTAGGTTCTTTACCACTAGCGCCACCCGGGGCAAAGGTGCATAGAGGGAGATAAGAGAAACCCAGTTAAGAGAACGGTCTCAGGATCAGGAAAGAAAGAGAGAGAAGGAGGCTCCTACCACATTCAGGGAAGCCCAGCAGGTAGTTCTGAAAGTGGGAAACAAGAGGAAGCAGACTGGAGCTGTGTCGAAGATGAAAGAGGGAACTAAAGCAGGGCCCCCCAACCTCTAGGATCTAATGCCTGATGATCTGAGGTGGAACTGATGTAATAATAATAGAAATAAGTGTTAGTCACTCAGCCGTGTCTGACTCTTTCTGACCCTATGAACTGTAGCCCACCAGGCTCCTCTCTGTCCATGGAATTCTCCAGGCAAGGATACTGGAGTGGGTTGTCATTTCCTTCTCCAGGAGATCTTCCCAACCCAGGGACTGAACCCAGGTCTCCTACATTGCAGGCAGACTCCCTACCGAACTGAGCCCGCAGGGAAGACCATAGAAATAGAAACAGAGCTCACAACAAATGTACTGCACTTGAATCATTCCAAAGCCTTCCCCCAGCCCTGTCTGTCAAAAAATTGTCTTCCACAAAAACCCCCAAAGTCAGGAGGGAACTTCAAGTGTAGTCAGCTATCCCAGGTTGCTGGCTTAGGGAGAGGCTGAAGCAGGAGCGTCCCAAGAGATAGAACCTCCCTTGCACTGGGTCCTCAACAGACCTCCAATAGCCTTGGAGATGATGGGAGAGATTTCTTTCTTTTTTAAAAAATATCCTTGGAGGATAAACTTAAAACCTTTCTGTTACAGTCCTTCTAATAAAAACAGTTCTCTTTACTGATCTGTGAAGTTCCAACTGCAAAGACCACTGTGCTAATATGCCTCATAGTGTTGCTAACACTATGGATATAATTATGTGAAACTGAACTTATTCAATAAAAACTATGAAGCATCTGCCCTGTGTCCAGCACTCTCCTAGGGTTGGGGATATGGTGAAAATACTACATAAGATGCACAGCTGGTAGGCACATTCTTTAAAAAAGCCTTTTACATTTTCACCGATAGTTTATCCTCAATGTCAACACTTGCTGATTAATGACCATGCTGTGTAGGAAGCTCATTAAAAATGCAGGAGCCAGGGTTCCTGGATGGATATGCCCTTCTCTCTTGGACAGTCCTCTGCCCTCTCTACATCTCAGTATCCTCACATGTAAAAACATGGACATCTGACTATAATTCTTTCTTGGAACCGAAGCCTATTGAGGGGGACAGGAAATATCACCCAGGTCTATTCTATGGCCTGGATGATAGATCAGACTTAAATAAATAAGATTGAAAGAAAAATATGTCATTGCTGGTTTTCAGTCAAACAGACAAATAACAACGAAGGAAGGAACCCTTGGCCCTGCGGGGTTTGCCTGGGGACCTAGCCTTGGAAATTCTTACACATCACGAGAAGGCTCTGAGCTGGATCTCCACAAACAAGAATAGCCATGCAAAGGACAACCCAACAGAGCGCTGTGCCCATCAGCCACAGGGAGAGACTGCCTCCCGACAGCCAGCAGCACTTACAAATGACCTCCCATGGCCTTTGCCAAACTATCCGGGCACCTCTGGGTTTTCTGCTTCCTTCCCTTTTCTTGACTCTTTTTTCAAAAAACGCACTTCTTTTCATAGAATGCCACAGTGGAAAGAAAATAGGCCTTCAATTTTTAGACCTCAATTTACAAAAAACTTAAGAGGTTCTAGGAATTTTGCTTTTAAGTCAAAGGACCACGTAATTTAAACATTTTAAGCGTTCTAATTATTCAGTTAGAAGACACCAAACTCATTGCACAGGGTCCTCACAGTGGAAAGAAAATAGGCCTTCAATTTTTAGACCTCAATTTACAAAAAACTTAAGAGGTTCTAGGAATTTTGCTTTTAAGTCAAAGGACCACGTAATTTAAACATTTTAAACGTTCTAATTATTCAGTTAGAAGACACCAAACTCATTGCACAGGGTCCCCATGGAAAGGCCCCTCTCGGTGGGACAGCCACTGATTCCACCTTAAAAGGGCAGCAAGGTGCCCTCCTCCCTTCTCTTCTGCCTGGGTGGCCACCAGGTTTCCAGGGTGCAATTCGGGAACCCTTCCCTGCCCCATCCCAGCAGTTGGCCAAGGGCCCGCTGGGCTGCAGAAGTGACTGAAGCAGGGCTGGGCCAGCCAGCCAGAGTGGGGGTTTCGGGGTCCCAGCAGGTGAAATCACCAAGCAGGATAAACCCCTGGACTTCCCAAAGGCCAAAAGCGACTCTCAGAGCAACGGCCCCTCTCAGGGTCTGCAGAGACCTCACTGGGGGCCCTAGGCTGCTTGGGAAAACTGTGCAGGACAGACCTTTATGCAAGGAGGTAGGCTTGGGAATGTCCTCAAAGCCTTTACCCCAAAGGCAAGCCCTTTCTGCGACCACTAGGTTAGGGGGCTCGGAGACTGTACCAACAGGGTGTGATACGTGGTTCCCTGCTCCATTCTCTGCCACCGAGCCCCAGTCCCCTTACCTGTGGTCCGCACCCCTCTGCTCCACTCACAGATGCCAATCAGGAGCCGGGATCCCACGATCCCGGCTGCAGCCTCCGCCTGCTGGCTCCTGAAACCCCTGCCAGTTCGCCTGGGACCCACTGCTGGAGCTAGGAGGAGACGCCCAAGTGGGTGCTAGGTGTCCTCCACCCCAGTGCCCAGTTCCGGGAGAGGTGGAGGGGAGAGACTGCTGCGGATTCCCCCCGATCCCCCAATCCACTCTCGCACTGCACTGCCAGGCTGGGGCACTTGGGGCCTGGCATGCCTTCTCCTGCAAGCGACAGGGAGGAAGCAGTGCCCCTGTAATGCCACTAAGGATGCCCAGGTGACCAAATTTCCCCCTGACGGAGACCATGCCAGGCTGGGCTCACTGAGACCAATGGTGCCCAGAGGACCGACCGCCTGGTGGACCTGGCTTGGGCCAGGGTGCGCTGCAAGCCCCTGCAAACACACACGTTTTTCAAGGGAAAAAGGACTTGAAATAGACCTTTTTGTATGTCTTCTCCAGATAAGACTTACAAATGGTCAACAAGCAAGTAAAAAGATGTTAAAAATGTAAATGCAGATTAACACCATAATACCATACTAGCGACAGGGAGGAAGCAGTGCCCCTGTAATGCCACTAAGGATGCCCAGGTGACCAAATTTCCCCCTGACGGAGACCATGCCAGGCTGGGCTCACTGAGACCAATGGTGCCCAGAGGACCGACCGCCTGGTGGACCTGGCTTGGGCCAGGGTGCGCTGCAAGCCCCTGCAAACACACACGTTTTTCAAGGGAAAAAGGACTTGAAATAGACCTTTTTGTATGTCTTCTCCAGATAAGACTTACAAATGGTCAACAAGCAAGTAAAAAGATGTTAAAAATGTAAATGCAGATTAACACCATAATACCATACCCTCCAACACCAGAAGGCCTTCGACCGAGAAAATGAAAACCAGCAAAATGCTGCCAAAAATGTAGAGAAATTGAATAGTTTCATGGGCAAATGAATAAGTTGTGGAGCTGGACGGTGAGAATATGTGTACAGCAAAGTGAGTATAGTTAATGTTATAGACTGTATATTGAAATGGTTTAAATGCTCAATATGATGTATTTCTAATTGCCATGAAAAGATGAATGAAGCAGTTATGATACGTGTTACAACATGGATGAACAGTGAAGGTGAAGGTGAAGGTGAAGGTGAAGTCACTCAGTCGTGTGACTCTTTGCGACCCCGTGGACTGTAACCTACTAGGCTTCTCCGTCCATGGGATTCTCCAGGCAAGAATACTGGAGTGGGTTGCCATTTCCTTCTCCAGAACAGTGAAGAGATTAAGTCAAATAAGTCATACTCAAAAGTCCACCCAGGTCCTAATCATCCTGTGTGCTTTAAGTCCACAAAGGTTTTGAAAGGGAGGGACAGTGTCACCAGTAGTTGCAGAAAAAGAAAATCGAATCAACGTGGGAAAAAGACTTCTATATAGCTGGGGCAAGGGTGAAGGTTGAAGGGGCCTGTGGATGGGATTATAAGATGGAACCAGGAAATTTCCTTTTTGGGGGTCCATGTGCTTCTTCCCTGGTAGGGTATCCCAGTATGGGGTAAAACACACCAGAGTATTTTATGTGTTATGGCAAATGGGAGTACTTTGTACTGCTGCTTACACTTATTTATACCCTAGGGATGACTGGAGAGTAAAAATTTTCAAAAGAAACATGTCAAAACCATGCTATAAAAAAGTGGAGAAGACATCAAATTTCATTACAGAGGAAAAGCTTTAAGCAGATTCATTTAACCAGAAGTGGTGATGTGCCCCCAGTTTCCAAGCTGAAATAGGAAAAAGTTCATATTTCAGGCCGGATATTCTGTGCCTCATGTTCCTGGGCTAAAATATGGACAAATTCATATTACAGGTTGGAAACTCTGCGGGCGGAAAGGTGGACAAAAGTCCTTTTCACATTATACTATTCGTGAACATTTTACTCCTTTCAGGAGATTTTATTTACATATTCTCATCTAAGGTAAGGTTTACAGAAACACAGAGAAAACTGCCATAGGAAATCACACTTAATTTCTATCTAAAATAAGACACAGATGGACTTATCTATGGAAGAGAAAGAGACTCACAAATCTAGAAATGAATGGATACCTGTGGGGATTTTGTTGTGGGTATTGCCAGATTGAAATAGAGATTAAAAAATAATTTTATAATTATTTAAGTTTCTTAAAAATCACTATATATAATTTAAGAACAATAATAGGATATCATATGCAGCAGAGAGAAATATAGCCATGATTTTGCAGTATCTTTAAATGGTATAATTTTATTCCGTGAAAATATTGAATCACTCTGTTGTATCTCAAAGCAAACAGAATTATATGAACCAACTGTATCACAACTGAAAAAGAAAGAGTGGATGGATGGCTAAAAACACAAGAAATAAGAATGAGGGTTCACAAAATAAAAACGGGAAGTTTAGGAATAGAAACTCCCATCAAGAAATTAATTTGGATGGGATTACTCAAAATCTCCATTGGTTCTTCCACTAGAAAGAACAATATGGAGGCTCTTTAGAAAATGAAACATGGAGGTGCCTCAGGAAACAGAAATCACGTGTCTGGGCATAACAGACAGGGAGGAGAAACATTCTCAAAAACAAGGGTAGCCATGACATCCCTGCCAGACCGGTGTCCAAAGGAAGGAAACTGCTGCAACCTAAGTGGACAAGGACTCAGAAATGAATAAAGAAAATGGGTTCTGTGCACACAATGGTATGTGAATCAGCCTTCAGGAAGAGCGACACAATGCTGTATTCAGGCACCAGCAAGAAGGTAGAGATGGTCACAGCAGGTGAAGTCAGAGAGACAGGGAGCGACAACATGAGGTCACTTGCAGGTGGATTCTAAAAATGGATACGTAGGAGCTCTTGGAGCCAAGATAAACAGTTCACAGACTTGGAAAAAAACTCATCTCTTACTGTTAGCAGAGGACAGGTGTTGGGCATATAGAAATAAGCTACTTGTCTAACATGTGCACACTCCTATTTAGAAAATAGGCCCCAAGGACCTACTGGTAACACCAGGAGTGATACTCCACTTTCTGCCATAATCTGTACAGGACCATTCCTGAAACACAGCATATACACATCAAAGTGTGAGAGAATCAAGTGACTATTTAAAAAAAAAAAAAGACAACAAAAACACTCACTGACTTGTAATTCACCTATATACTCAAGTTCAAATAACTAGATAAACAATAAATATAGAAACATATGCTGACTCTATTTCCCCTCATCCCGTGATTACCTTGGCTGGTATCATATCTCCACTGGGGGGGCTTGAGTCCCAGGCTGGATTGTTTTGGGGCTCAAGGTCCTGGGAGGATATGGCAGGCAGTGTGACCCCATGACATTCCTGGAGTGCCTCTTGCCCTCCACAGGAGCCCTCAATCTTCAGTACAGGTGAAGTAAATGAAGAGATTTGAATTAACATGAAGTGAAGTCGCTCAGTCGTGTCCGACTCTTTGCGACCCCATGGACTGTAGCCTACTAGGCTCTTCTGTCCATGGGATTTTCCAGGCAATAGTCCTGGAGTGGATTGCCATTTCCTTCTCCAGGGGATCTTCCCAACCCAGGGATCGAACCCGGGTCTCCTAGATTGTAGACAGATGCTTTACCATCTGAGCCACCAGGGAAGTCCATGAATTAACATAGGCACACATATATGTATCCAATAGATGATCCAAAACGAGCTACTGAATAGCAGGTGGAAGTTTACTGAACATACTATAATCACCTAGATGAGAGCAAGAACTTGAAAGAGAATAGATAAATGTTCATCCATGAGTGTATCAAGTTCCTGTACAACTGAAACACACATAAAATCACAAATCACTTCTATTCCAATATAAAATCACACTGAAATGACTGAGGGGTAGGGGTAAATGCGGGGGGCTGAGTAATGCTGCTGTCTTGATGCCATTTTCTGGAACAACAGCTTTAAAAACTGTGCTGACGAATACTGAGTATTCTCAAGGTCAAAGGGTCTGAAAGTAAAAAAAAAACAGCTGATCTCAACAAATGTCCTGGGGGTGGTCATCAGAAAACAATTAAAACAGGGCCAAGTTACAGGAAGCTGCATCGAGAGGTAACATGAACTCACCCTTGAAAAGAAAGCGCATGAAAAGAGGTCAATTTTCGCTAAATATGAAAAACACATTTTGAACCCACAGGAAGGAATCACCTCACAGCACTCAGAATGGCCACTGTCAGAAGCTTGACAAACCCCAACTGACGGAGAAGGCATGGAGAAAAGGGAATATTATGCTGGCAATAGACATTGGTGAGAGACACTATGAAGGATCGTGGGAGGCTTATTAAAATAAAGAAAATGAGAATGAGGTTCGAATACTCTCTAACACCATATACGAAATGAGCTCCAAATCATAAATATCTAAAGGATAGGAGGGATTCTATAAAAGTCTTAAGAAAAAAAATATAGACTGGACATGTGATGATATAAACTACAAGGTCTTTTTGGGTTTGGATGACTTCATCGTGAGATCTTTTGAAATCCATCTCCTAGAGCAATGAGAAATAAACCAAAACCAGGAAAATGCAACCTGCTTCAAGTTCAAAGCAGGTGTCCAAAAGAGGAAACCTTCAGAAATGAAGAAGGCAACCCAGAATGCAAAGAAATATTTGCAAACCAAGATACCCACAAGCAATTCATCTCCAAAACCAACAAAAAGCTCACAGTGTGGTAATATTTCAATAAAGTGGATTCCATAAAAATATTGCATCCTTCGGTTGTTCAGTTCAGTTCAGTTGCTCAGTTGTGTCTGACTCTTTGTGACCTAATGAACCACAGCATGCTCAGCTTCCCTGTCCATCATCAACTCCTGGAGCTTACTCAAACTCACATCCATTGAGTCGGTGATGCCATCCAACAAGCTGATCCTCTGTCGTCCCCTTCTCCTCCTGCCTTCAATCTTTCCCAACATCAGGGTCTTTTCTAAGGAGTCAGTTTTTTGCATCAGGTGGACAAAATATTGGCGTTTAAGCATCAGTTCTTCCAATGAATATTCAGGGTTGATTTCCTTTAGGATGGACTGGTTGGATCTCCTTGCAGCCCAAGGGACTCTCAAGAGTCTTCTCCAATACCACAGTTCAAAGGCAGAAATTCCTGGGTGCTCAGCTTTCTTTACAGTTCAACTCTCACATCCATCATGACCACTGGAAAAACCATAGCTTTGACTAGATGGGCTTTTGGCAGCAAAGTAATGTCTCTAGTTTTCAATATGCTGTCTAAGTTGGTCATAGCTTTTCTTCCAAGGAGCAAGCATCTTTGAATTTCATGGCTGCAGTCACCATCTGCAGTGATTTTGCAGCCCAAGAAAATAAAGTCTGTCACTGTTTCTATTGTTTGAAATATTGTTTGAAAATTTCCATCTGTCTGCCATGAAGTGATGGGACCAGATGCCATGATCTTAGTTTTCTGAATGTTGAGTTTTAAGCCAACATTTTCACTCTCACTTTCATCAAGAAGCTCTTTAGTTTCTCTTTGCTTTCTGCCACAACTTTCCCTANATTCTTCAGCGCTCATCTTTCTTTATAGTCTAAATCTCACATCTAAACATGACTGCTGGAAAAACCATATCTTTAACTAGACGGACCTTTGTCAGCAAAATACACTGCAGTAGGAACACAAAATTGTACACTCATTGAGGATGAACTTTTTAAAAAACTGAGTATTGAAATAAGTATGGATTCATAGGAAGCTGCAAAAAATATACACATATATCATATGTACTTTTCACCTAGTTTCCCAAAGTATCATCTTTAATAATTATAAATCAATATAACAGAAAATTGCCATTGGTATAATACACAAGATTATTCAGATTTCACAAGTCTACATGTAATCATTTGTAGACACAAATGTGTACACATAGTCCTATGTAATTTTATAGTATGTATGTGTTCATATAACTACCACCATTATCAAGATGCAAAACTATTCCATTAACAGAAAGCTCCCTCTTGCTTCTGTTTCATTCCCACATACTCCCACCCCCACTTCCATCCCTAACCTATGGCAAACACTAATCTCTAATTTTTTATTTTAAAATGCTATATAAAAGAAATGAAACAGTATGTAATCTTTTGAGATTGGCTATTTTTTACTGAGTGAAATTCGCTTGAGTTAACACTAACTTTTTGAAATTTTAGTTTCTCTGCTGGCATTTGCCAAACAATGACATCATGCAAGATGCTGAGAATTAAAAATTTGCCCAGGAAGAGAGCCGAAGAGAAACAGGAGATCATTTTGTGTCTGAATAAAGATAGACAAATTTGGATCCTAGGGAGAATAAGATCCTGATAGAAACAATGAATAAGAACAGTCTGCCATAGCTGGTTTTCCTCTTCAGGACTTTGCTGAAATGCTGTGGGTAGGAGCAGAAATAACTATATAGAGAGCATCTGAAAATTATAGCAAGTAGCTAGCAGTCAGGAGTCTTGCAATTTTTAAGAAACAAGTGTGAGAATTCAATACTATCTAGAGGTAAGAAAGGAATGGGTAACAAATAAGCAAACCTTTCAGTAAAGGCCCCTGGTGGCTCAATGGTAAGAATTTAGAGGAAACTCAGGAGAAACAGATTTGATCTCTGGATCAGGAAGATCTCTTGAAGAAGGAAATGACAACTTTCTCCTGTATTCCTGCCTGGAAAATCACATGGACAGAGGAGCCTTGTGGGCTGCAGTCCATAGGGTCCTAAAGGGTTGTAGCATGCACTACATATGTGAACTGACATTGGTGCTCTTTATTAATGTTTTATTCAACTTAATACTTGTACTTTTTTGATAAATATTTAAGGATTATAATGACTAATTTCATGAAATTGATTCCAAAATATAATGATCACATCAATATTTGCAATTAAACAGGTGGATATTTGCATAAATTTTTTGTGTCATCTATCATAAACTAAGAGAAGTTAATTTATTTTTCTGAGTATATTTGCTTCCCTTTTGCTGTACCTGCACTTCCCACTCNGCTTTACCATCTGAGCCACCAGGGAAGTCCATGAATTAACATAGGCACACATATATGTATCCAATAGATGATCCAAAACGAGCTACTGAATAGCAGGTGGAAGTTTACTGAACATACTATAATCACCTAGATGAGAGCAAGAACTTGAAAGAGAATAGATAAATGTTCATCCATGAGTGTATCAAGTTCCTGTACAACTGAAACACACATAAAATCACAAATCACTTCTATTCCAATATAAAATCACACTGAAATGACTGAGGGGTAGGGGTAAATGCGGGGGGCTGAGTAATGCTGCTGTCTTGATGCCATTTTCTGGAACAACAGCTTTAAAAACTGTGCTGACGAATACTGAGTATTCTCAAGGTCAAAGGGTCTGAAAGTAAAAAAAAAACAGCTGATCTCAACAAATGTCCTGGGGGTGGTCATCAGAAAACAATTAAAACAGGGCCAAGTTACAGGAAGCTGCATCGAGAGGTAACATGAACTCACCCTTGAAAAGAAAGCGCATGAAAAGAGGTCAATTTTCGCTAAATATGAAAAACACATTTTGAACCCACAGGAAGGAATCACCTCACAGCACTCAGAATGGCCACTGTCAGAAGCTTGACAAACCCCAACTGACGGAGAAGGCATGGAGAAAAGGGAATATTATGCTGGCAATAGACATTGGTGAGGGACACTATGAAGGATCGTGGGAGGCTTATTAAAATAAAGAAAATGAGAATGAGGTTCGAATACTCTCTAACACCATATACGAAATGAGCTCCAAATCATAAATATCTAAAGGATAGGAGGGATTCTATAAAAGTCTTAAGAAAAAAAATATAGACTGGACATGTGATGATATAAACTACAAGGTCTTTTTGGGTTTGGATGACTTCATCGTGAGATCTTTTGAAATCCATCTCCTAGAGCAATGAGAAATAAACCAAAACCAGGAAAATGCAACCTGCTTCAAGTTCAAAGCAGGTGTCCAAAAGAGGAAACCTTCAGAAATGAAGAAGGCAACCCAGAATGCAAAGAAATATTTGCAAACCAAGATACCCACAAGCAATTCATCTCCAAAACCAACAAAAAGCTCACAGTGTGGTAATATTTCAATAAAGTGGATTCCATAAAAATATTGCATCCTTCGGTTGTTCAGTTCAGTTCAGTTGCTCAGTTGTGTCTGACTCTTTGTGACCTAATGAACCACAGCATGCTCAGCTTCCCTGTCCATCATCAACTCCTGGAGCTTACTCAAACTCACATCCATTGAGTCGGTGATGCCATCCAACAAGCTGATCCTCTGTCGTCCCCTTCTCCTCCTGCCTTCAATCTTTCCCAACATCAGGGTCTTTTCTAAGGAGTCAGTTTTTTGCATCAGGTGGACAAAATATTGGCGTTTAAGCATCAGTTCTTCCAATGAATATTCAGGGTTGATTTCCTTTAGGATGGACTGGTTGGATCTCCTTGCAGCCCAAGGGACTCTCAAGAGTCTTCTCCAATACCACAGTTCAAAGGCAGAAATTCCTGGGTGCTCAGCTTTCTTTACAGTTCAACTCTCACATCCATCATGACCACTGGAAAAACCATAGCTTTGACTAGACGGGCTTTTGGCAGCAAAGTAATGTCTCTAGTTTTCAATATGCTGTCTAAGTTGGTCATAGCTTTTCTTCCAAGGAGCAAGCATCTTTGAATTTCATGGCTGCAGTCACCATCTGCAGTGATTTTGCAGCCCAAGAAAATAAAGTCTGTCACTGTTTCTATTGTTTGAAATATTGTTTGAAAATTTCCATCTGTCTGCCATGAAGTGATGGGACCAGATGCCATGATCTTAGTTTTCTGAATGTTGAGTTTTAAGCCAACATTTTCACTCTCACTTTCATCAAGAAGCTCTTTAGTTTCTCTTTGCTTTCTGCCACAACTTTCCCTAGAGTGAAAGTGAAAGTCGCTCAGTCGTGTCTGACTTTTTGTGACCCTATGGATTATACAGTCCATGGAATTCTCTAGGCCAGAATATTGGAGTGGGTAGCCTTACCCTTCTCCAGAGGATCTTCCCAACCCAGGGATCTAACCTAAGTCTCCCTCATTGCAGATGGATTCTTTATCAGCTGAGCCACAAGGGAAGTAGGACTGATCACTGCTGCCACCTTGTGGACAATTTTTGTAACTAAAATTTAATCTCTGGTGTTCACTGGCACCTCAGTTCACAAGGGCTGGGATTCTGTTAATGACAGATGCCCTCAGGAAATGTCCTGGGGAGTGTGTTGGAGAAATAAATCCAAGCCCACCTGACTTTCAGGAACTCAATTGTCCAAAATAGTGTCCTGACACCAAAGGAAAAAAAAAAAGACAAAATAAACTTCTATAACAGGACAAGATGCTAAGGATCCCAAATTCCTGCCTGAATGCCAATGAAAATGACAATGGGAAATAAATCCCACCAGTCACAATCACCATCATCACAAATCTACAAACAATAAATGCAGGCGGGAGCCCGGAGGAAAAAGAATGCCTCTAAGCTCTCTGTGGGAATATACGCTGGCAACAGTAAGCTTGATGGACAGTCTCTAAATGCCTGGAAAAAAAAAAACTCAGATCAAAGCTGTGATCTGACAGCCCCACACCTTGGCCTATGTTCTGAGGAAGCCATTGATGAAAATGTGCCTGCATCCCACGTACAGTGCAGCGCTGCTTCTGTTCCCGAGTCCTTGCTCGCTATGCTCACCACAAGACAGGCCGATGAATTCGAGAGAGGACAGGTTGGGGCAAGGAAGAGACTTTAATAGAGGAGCTGGCCGACCGAGAAGATGACAGGCTACCGCCGTGAAATAACCATCTTCTCGGGGCCAGGCTCTTTTATGGATCAGAGATGAGTGGGGAGGTGAGGAAACAAAGTTAAAATCCTTAGAAATGTCCCCTAGCATGGTGAGCCTTAGGCACAGGAATGTGTTAGTTTCACTTTGAGAGGGTAAAAGGTCAGTTTTTCATTCCACTCCCTAAGAAAGACAATGCCAAAGAATGCTCAAACTGCCACACAGTTGCACTCATCTCACATGCTAGTCAAGTAATGCTCAAAATTCTCCAAGCCAGGCTTCAGCAATAAGTGAAACGCGAACTTCCAAATGTTCAAGCTGGACTGAGAAAAGGCTGAGGAACCAGAGATCAAACTGCCAGCATCTGTTGGATCATTGAAAAAGACAGAGCACCAATCTAAGTGCAGAGCACAGATGAACAGATAAAGAAGATGGGGTACCTAGACATAATACAATATTGCTCAGCCATTAAAAAGGACCGAATAATGACATTTCCAATCACAGGGAGGAAAGTAGACGTGATCATTGTAAGTGAAGCAGGGGAGGCAGGGCAAGAAGAGATTCATGTGGTATCACTTCTAGGTGGAATCTAAAAAATGGAGACAGATGAGCTTCTTTGCCAAAGAGAAATGGCCTCAGAGACTTATGGTTCCCAAGAAGAAAGTTATGGTTCCCAAGGAGGAAAAGAGGAGGGCAGGGAAAAATGAGCTGGTTCAGATTTACATACACACACCTACTCTTTATAAAATCATCCACAAGGACCCACTGCATAGCACAAGTAACCCTCTGTAACACTCCGTTATAACTTAATATGGGAAAATAACCTGAAAAAGAACATAGATATGGCTAGCTATAAATGAATCGAGCCCCCCATCACCCATCCCTGTGCTCAGTTGCTCAGTCACGTCTGACTTTTTGCAACTCCATGGACTGTAGCTGGCTAGTCTCCCCTGTCCATGGAATTTTCCAGGAAAGAATACTGGCGTGAGTTGCCATTTTCTTCTCCAGGGGATTTTCCTGACTCAGGGATCGAACTTGCATCTCCTGCATCTCTCACATCTCCTGCAATGCAGGCAGATTCTTTAGTGCTGAGCCACACCAGGGAAGACCCACTCATTATTAAATAAATGCTAATCAAATCTACACTGAGGAATCCCCTCCCACCGGTCAGAATGTCCATCATCAGAAAGATCTCCCAAGAAGAAGTGCTGCAGAGGACGCAGGGAAAATGGAATCCTCCTGCACTCTGAGTGGGGATGCACAAGGGTGCAGCCACGATGGAAAATAGCATGGAGGTTCCTGAAAAAAGCAGAGGAGCCGTGGGATCCAGCAACCCCAGTTCTGGGCTCAGATCTGGAGAACATCACAGTGTGAAATGACACGTGCACCCCTGTTTTCAGGGAAGCCCTATTTATAATAGCCAAGACATAGAGTCCACCAAAATGTCCAGCAACAGGAACGTGAAGACTGAGTGGTCCGTCTATACACTGGAGGACTCCTCAGGCTCTAGGGGTGGGATCAGGATGGGAGAATGTGGCCTCTGACAAGTGGTCTGTCTATATACTGGACGACTCCTCAGGATCTGGGGGTGGAATCAGGATGGGAGAATGTGGGCCTCTGACCAGCAGCTGGTTGGAAGAAGGGAGATCAGTCCTGAAGGCAAAGGGTTCCCTGAAGTCTGTGGACTCCAGTGCCCTGATGGACTTCATCCCCAGTGGGGATATGGGCAGGGCCTGAGCCCCTTTGATGAAGCCACAGCAGCACAGGGCTCAGAAGTCTCCTGATGGTGTCTCAAACTCTGACACCGTGTTTTACAAAGGAACAAGAGAATGAAGCTGGGCCTCTGAGCGTCAGTCCATCTGGCTCTGAGTTGCTTCCGAAAGACCACCATCATCTGCGTGGGTTTGGCTATGACCCACCTGGCCTTTCCTCTTCCTCCCAGTGATGATTCCAGTGACATTTCCAACCTGGACCCCCCTCCCAGGCCAGGTGCATCTGTCCATCCACTGCCTCCCCATCTCACCCTGGGAGCTAACAGGCCCCTCGAAGGACTGCGATCCTGCTGCTCCCCATGCCCAGGAGGCAACCCCACCTTCCCAGACTGCTGAACCCAGACACCTGGTATAACCAAGCAGGAGCCCATGGGGCCTTCCCAGGACACACCCCGCCGTCCCTTCCTCTGCTGTAGCTCCTCTCTGAAGTATGGAGTTAACAGTATCTGATGCACACTCCCTGAGCTGTTTTACAGATGCTAAAAACCACACTAAGTGGAAGAAGTTAAGCTGATGAGCAACTTGATGAGCATGAACATGTATCCCCCAGAGCTTCCAGTGCCTGAGAATTTGTGAGCTTAGCCACCAGTTACCTCACCAGCCAGAGAACCATGCACCAGCAGATCACATAATCTGTGTCCCCCTTCCTAGCATGGCCTGTACAGTTGCTTTGCTGAAACCCTCCAGGGAGCTCAGGGTTTAGAGCATAGGCCAACTGTTCTCTCTGTATCGGTATTTTTGTAATTATCGCTTCACTTTCCTTCACCAGAACCTGGCATCAGTAGACTGGCTTTACTGAACTCAGGCGTGTGGGCCCAAGTTTGGTTCAGTAACATGGGCACCTCCCAGGTTCCCACTTCCTTGTGCCCCGGTGACTGTCAGCACTTTCTCCAGAGTCCGTGGCCAGTCCCCACACTAATTCTCCTCTACCCCTAATCCCGTGGCTACATGCTATATCATGGTATTGATGATATCCAGAAGAGCCAGCTATGCAAGGTAGACACTTCTGGACTTGACACTGGGCCCCTTCCCATGGGTAGGATGGAGTGACTGTTCTCATGGGCCCAATGGTGGAAGAGTTCACCTTTTGATGAAGCCCGGCCTTGATTATTTTCAGATGTTTCCATGTCCTCATTCTCCCCAGACCCCCACCCACACGGCTGCTGTCTGTGCCAGTCTCATATAGACTTGGTACTCTCCTAAAATGAGCGTGATTTTATACACAGATAATGCACTTCCCTGGTGGCTTAGATGGTAAAGAATCCGCCTGCAATGCAGGAGACCTGAGTTTGATCTCTGGGTTGGGAAGATCCCCTAGAGAAGGGAATAGCTACCCATTCCAGTATTCTAGCCTGGAGAATTCCACGGACAGAGGAGCCTGGCAGGCTATAGCCCATGGGGTCACACAGAGTCAGGCACAACTGAGCGATTTGCACTTTCAGTGGGTTGAATGGTGGCCCCAAAAGATGTGTCCCCCCAGAACATGTGAACAAGACCATATCTGGGAATAGGATCATTGTAGATGCATTTAAAGATGTTGAAGTGACCATCTTGCGTGTGGGTGGCCCTCAATCCAATTAGCAGCTTCCTGAAGGAAATGGCAACCCACGCCAGTAATCTTGCCTGGAGAATCCCATGGACGGAGGAGACTGGTGGGCTACAGTCCAGTTCAGTTCAGTTCAGTCGCTCAGTCGTGTCCAACTCTTTGCGACCCCATGAATTGCAGCATGCCAGGCCTCCCTGTTCATCACCAACTCCCGGAGTTCACTCAGACTCACGTCCATCGAGTCCATGATGCCATCCAGCCATCTCATCCTCTGTCGTCCCCTTCTCCTCCTGCCCCCAATCCCTCCCAGCATCAGAGTCTTTTCCAATGAGTCAACTCTTCACATGAGGTGGCCAAAGTACTGGAGTTTCAGCTTTAGCATCATTCCTTCCAAAGAAATCCCAGGGTTGATCTCCTTCAGAATGGACTGGTTGGATCTCCTTGCAGTCCAAGGGACTCTCAAGAGTCTTCTCCAACACCACAGTTCAAAAGCATCGATTCTTCGGCGCTCAGCTTTCTTCACAGTCCAACTTTCACATCCATACATGACCACAGGAAAAACCATAGCCTTGACTAGGCGGACCTTAGTCGGCAAAGTAATGTCTCTGCTTTTGAATATACTATCCAGGTTGGTCATAACTTTTCTTCCAAGGAGTAAGCGTCTTTTAATTTCATGGCTGCAGTCACCATCTGCAGTGATTTTGGAGCCCAAAAAAATAAAGTCTGACACTGTTTCCACTGTTTCCCCATCTATTTCCCATGAAGTGATGGGACCGGATGCCATGATCTTCGTTTTCTGAATGTTGAGCTTTAAGCCAACTTTTTCGCTCTCCTCCTTCACTTTCATCAAGAGGCTTTTTAGCTCCTCCTCACTTTCTGCCATAAGGGTGGTGTCATCAGCATATCTGAGGTTATTGATATTTCTCCCGGCAATCTTGATTCCAGCTTGTGTTTCTTCCAGTCCAGCGTTTCTCATGATGTACTCTGCATATAAGTTAAATAAGCAGGGAGACAATATACAGCCTTGACGTACTCCTTTTCCTATTTGGAACCAGTCTGTTGTTCCATGTCCAGTTCTAACTGTTGCTTCCTGACCTGCATACAGATTTCTCAAGAGGCAGGTTAGGTGGTCTGGTATTCCCATCTCTTTCAGAATTTTCCACAGTTTATTGTGATCCACACAGTCAAAGGCTTTGGCATAGTCAATAAAGCAGAAATAGATGTTTTTCTGGAACTCTCTTGCTTTTTCCATGATCCAGCGGATGTTGGCAATTTGATCTCTGGTTCCTCTGCCTGTTCTAAAACCAGCTTGAACATCAGGGAGTTCACGGTTCACATATTGCTGAAGCCTGGCTTGGAGAATTTTGAGCATTACTTTACTAGCGTGTGAGATGAGTGCAATTGTGCGGTAGTTTGAGCATTCTTTGGCATTGCCTTTCTTTGGAATTGGAATGAAAACTGACCTTTTCCAGTCCTGTGGCCACTGCTGAGTTTTCCAAATTTGCTGGCATATTGAGTGCAGCACTTTCACAGCATCATCTTCCAGGATTTGAAACAGCTCAACGGGAATTCCATCACCTCCACTAGCTTTGTTCTTAGTGATGCTTTCTAAGGCCCACTTGACTTCACATTCCAAGATGTCTGGCTCTAGATTAGTGATCACATCCTCATGATTATCTGGGTCGTGAAGATCTTTTCTGTACAGTTCTTCTGTGTATTCTTGCCACCTCTTCTTAATATCTTCTGCTTCTGTTAGGTCCATACCATTTCTATCCTTTATCGAGCCCATCTTTGCATGAAATGTTCCCTTGGTATCTCCAATTCTCTTGAAGAGATCTCTAGTCTTTCCCATTCTGTTGTTTTCCTCTATCTCTTTGCATTGATTGCTGAAGAAGGCTTTCTTATCTCTTCTTGCTATTCTTTGGAACTCTGCATTCAGATGCTTATATCTTTTCTTTTCTCCTTTGCTTTTCGCCTCTCTTCTTTTCAGTGCTATTTGTAAGGCTTCTCCAGACAGCCATTTTGCTTTTTTGCATTTCTTTTCCATGGGGATGGTCTTGATCCCTGTCTCCTGTACAATGTCACGAACCTCATTCCATAGTTCATCAGGAACTCTGTCTATCAGATCTAGGCCCTTAAATCTATTTCTCACTTCCACTGTATAATCATAAGGGATTTGATTTAGGTCATACCTGAATGGTCTAGCGGTTTTCCCTACTTTCTTCAATTTAAGTCTGAATTTGGAAATAAGGAGTTCATGATCTGAGCCACAGTCAGCTCCTGGTCTTGTTTTTGTTGACTGTATAGAGCTTCTCCATCTTTGGCTGCAAAGAATATAATCAATCTGATTTCGGTGTTGACCATCTGGTGATGTCCATGTGTAGAGTCTTCTCTTGTGTTGCTGGAAGAGGGTGTTTGCTATGACCAGTGCATTTTCTTGGCAAAACTCTATTAGTCTTTGCCCTGCTTCATTCCGCATTCCAAGGCCAAATTTGCCTGTTACTCCAGGTGTTTCTTGACTTCCTACTTTAGCATTCCAGTCCCCTATAATGAAAAGGACATCTTTTTTGGGTGTTAGTTCTACAAGGTCTTGTAGGTCTTCATAAAACCGTTCAACTTCAGCTTCTTCAGCATTACTGGTTGGGGCATAGACTTGGATAACTGTGATATTGAATGGTTTGCCTTGGAAACGAACAGAGATCATTCTGTCGTTTTTGAGATTGCATCCAAGTACTGCATTTCGGACTCTTTTGTTGACCATGATGGCTACTCCATTTCTTCTGAGGGATTCCTGCCCGCAGTAGTAGATATAATGGTCATCTGAGTTAAATTCACCCATTCCAGTCCATTTTAGTTCACTGATTCCTAGAATGTCGACGTTCACTCTTGCCATCTCTTGTTTGACCACTTCCAATTTGCCTTGATTCATGGACCTGACATTCCAGGTTCCTATGCAATATTGCTCTTTACAGCATCGGATCTTGCTTCTGTCACCAGTCACATCCACAGCTGGGTATTGTTTTTGCTTTTGCTCCATCCCTTCATTCTTTCTGGAGTTATTTCTCCATTGATCTCCAGTAGCATATTGGGCACCTAACGACCTGGGGAGTTCCTCTTTCAGTATCCTATCATTTTGCCTTTTCATACTGTTCATGGGGTTCTCAAGGCAAGAATACTGAAGTGGTTTGCCATTCCCTTCTCCAGTGGACCACATTCTGTCAGACCTCTCCACCATGACCTGCCTGTCGTGGGTTGCCCTGCAGGCATGGATTGGTTTCATTGAGATAGACAAGGCTGTGGTCCTAGTGTGATTAGATTGACTAGTTTTCTGTGAGTATGGTTTCATTGTGTCTGCCCTCTGATGTCCTCTTGCAACACCTGCCATCTTACTTGGGTTTCTCTTAACTTTATTGGAGACACAGCATACCAAATGGGAGAGCACATAGAGAATGGTTTGTTAAGACAGAAGCGAGGCAGAGAAACGGTGTGGGGCCCCTCTCAAGTAGGGTGAGTACAGCAAGGAGGCAGTTAAGTCATTTATACAGGGCAGCTCTTCTGGGTCTTTGTCTTCCTTTAGCCCCATTATCTGCTTTCTTTTCCCACACCTGACCTATCCTGGGACACACCCCTGGGTCCAGATTCACCCCTCAGCCAAGATGGATCCCGAAGTGAAGATTTCTGGGAGAACCGAGACTCATCAGGGCCTGGCATTATCTCTTGAGTTCTGACCCACAAGAAGCCTTTCTGTGCATGTGTGGTGTCTCCCTCTTCCAAAAGACTAGGGGGAAGGGGCATTAATCCTTTACTCATACGGGCTTTTGCCCCTCTTTGTCCTTGCCGTGACTATTACCTTAAGGTGTTTACAAGAGACAAACACTAGCTATTTACTCTCTGTTGTTACTTCCATTTCAGAGGGCAAACAAGAGGCGGATTGTAAATACCTAGACTGAAGCCCACCTATCACTTCTCTCAGAAATGTAAGTTGTAAGCATCTAGCCTGAAGCCCATTTCTTGTGTCCCACGGAATTCCTACAGGAGACCAGTTATAAATGTCTAATCTGGAGCCCATCTATCCCCTACATCAAGAATACACTAAAATCAACACACAGTGAGACTCGGGGTCTGTTGGAAGTCAGATTCGCTGCCATTGTGGTCCCAGCTGGTTCCATCTGGTTTTGTTTGTAGCTTCCTCTCTTCTCTCTAGACCCTTTACCTTAAAGACTTTTGTCACGTCCCGCTGAAGGTGTGAACAAGGCTAAATGGTTGTGAACAAAGACACTCTTATTAAAGGAGGTCCCAGATGCTACTACAGTACCCCTGATCCTTTCTTGCTCTGGATGCTCCTGTGGGGAAGGGGACGCACAGCAACAGGGGCTCAGTCTGCAGACCCCAGAACCACTCACATATCACCTCCAGGACCACTCCTGGAGTGGCAAGAAGGGGTGTCCCACCTACTAGAAATGAAGGAAGGGGTGGAGTTTGCAGGGTTCCTGGAGTGTCAAAGCGGAGGTGTGTCCCACCTACTGGATGCAGAGGAAGGGGCAGGGTCTACAGGGCTCCTAGAGTGACAGGAATGGGTGTCCCACCTACCGGACGTCGAGGAAGGGACAGGGTCTGCAGGGCTCCTGGAGTGACAGGAAGGGGTGTCCCACCTACTGAACGTGGAGGAAGGGGCAGGGTCTGCAGGGCTCCTGGAGTGACAAGGAGAAGGGGTGTCCCACATACTAGACGTGGAGGAAGGGGTGGGGTCTGCAGGGCCACCTCATCTCGGGACCTGCAGGGAGGCTCCAGGGCTCAGCACAGGCCAGTGTTCCCACAGCTGAGACAGCGGGGAGGCACTGGGCACTCACCTTGCATCCTGCCTCTCCTCCCTCGAGGGTGTCTAGGGTGTCTCTTCCCCCAGCGATGAAGGGTGGAACCCTGACAGTCACCCCCACCCCTGTCCCCTCAGGGAAGCTCACTAGAGACTTGGCTCCCGGCTGGAGGCTGGTCACGTGGTGGTATCTGCCCTCACCCTCCAAAATGACAGTGCCCAGAAGGGGAGCAGGGGCTCAGCATGAGCCTCACGGTTAGTGCAAACAGCATAGGTGTAGGGGGCTGCCCCTAATGGGAGGGAGGCTTTAGATCAGGGCAGGGAACTTCCCACCAGCTGCATGAGCTTCCTGGGGCAGCAGTGACAAACGGCCACACACGGATGCTCCGAATAACAGAAGCCTGTCCTCTCAGTCCTGGAGACCAGATGTCTGAGGTCAGGGTTTCCCAGTGGTGCAGTCCCTTCAGAGGATCCAGCCAAGGGTTCTTCCTGCCTCTTCCGTTTTTTTGAGCTCCCGGCATCTCCGGAGCCCACACTGTTTCACTGTTTCAATGTGTCCAAAGTGGTTTGTGAAGTTTTATGCTGGCGATTGCTCATTGGACGATGTTCCCTATGTGGATGGTGGTGATTTATTCACTAAGTCTGTCCAACTCTTGCGACCCCATTGACTGTAGGCCGCCAGGCTCCTCTGTCCGTGGGATTCTCCAGGCAAGAATACTGGAGTGGGTTGCCATTTCCTTCTCCAGGGGATCTTCCCGACCCAGGGATCAAACCCTGGTCTCCTGCATTGCAGGCTGATTCTTTACCAACTGAGCTATGAGGGAAGCCCCAATGTGGGTAGACCTGTTGAACGTGATCAAATAGACATTAACTTAGAACAATCAACATTACACCATGCAGGAGATAGATGACATACTCGAATATCCAGCTCAGGGGTTCAAAATCGTTTGCATTAACCTGGTTAGATTAATCACTTTGATGTTTGGGCCTGCAGCCCTCCACCATCAGGTCTCACTCAGCTCCCAGCGTGTCCCTTTCACAGGAGAGATTTATTTCCTGCTTCCAAGGAGACAGACAGGAGATGGAACCTTTAACCTTACCCTTGAATTGAGCCCTCTAACATGAAGTTGGGGATGGGAGAAGAACTGGCCAATTTCTAGGACTTGCAATGGTCTGTTTTTTTTTTTTTTTTCTTTATACTTTTCACTAGCTTTGCCTGTTTACTAGGATGTGGGTCAAAGTGGTGCTTCATGTGTTCACAATTTACTCACTTCAGAAGCCACCTGGAACCATCAGAGAAACCATGGATTTCAGAAGTAATAGCTTATCAGAAACCCAATGTTCATTATTCTGAATTGTTTATGTCTTTCCTGGAGCAAATAGTTACTGGAAACACAATGTAAATAATAAAAGTTAATCCCTCTACACTGTAACATTTAACATGGATTCACTTGGGCTTTATTTATTTACACACCAAGGTGAGCATCTGAACTGCCCCTTGGTGCAGGCAGCAAAACCCTTCAGTGAGCTCCCCTGAGCTGCGTGAGAAATAGGAGCATTTTATCTGCATTTAAAACACACTAGGCTCGGTATTAGGAATTCACAGATACTGCGACTCTTAATTATCTGAGTTATATGTGTTACCCAACCTGGTTTGTGTCCCCATAGTGCGTGTGTGCTCATGTTTGACTCTTTGTGATCCCATGGACTGTAGCCTACCAGGCTCCTCTGTCCATGGGATTCTCCAGACAAGAATACTGGAGTGGGTTGCCATTTCCTTCTCCAGGGGATCTTCCCGGCCCAGGGAAGAGGAGTTAGGACGTGTCCTGTGGATCAAGGGTAAAGAGAAAGAAGTAGTGAAACACAAGCCTTTGCGTGTTTGGTGTTTCTCCTGGCCCAGTTCAGTTCAGTGCAGTTCAGTCGCTCAGTCACGTCCAACTGTTTGCGACCCCATGGACTGCAGCACGCCAGGCCTCCCTGTCCATCACCAACACCCAGAGCTTTCTCAAACTCATGTCCATTGAGTCGGTGATGCCTTCCAACCATCTCATCCTCTGGTGTCCCCTTCTCCTCCCACCTTCAGTCTTTTCCAGCATCAGGGTCTTTTCCAATGAGTCTGTTCTTCGCATCAGGNTTGCCATTTCCTTCTCCAGGGGATCTTCCCGGCCCAGGGAAGAGGAGTTAGGACGTGTCCTGTGGATCAAGGGTAAAGAGAAAGAAGTAGTGAAACACAAGCCTTTGCGTGTTTGGTGTTTCTCCTGGCCCAGTTCAGTTCAGTGCAGTTCAGTCGCTCAGTCACGTCCAACTGTTTGCGACCCCATGGACTGCAGCACGCCAGGCCTCCCTGTCCATCACCAACACCCAGAGCTTTCTCAAACTCATGTCCATTGAGTCGGTGATGCCTTCCAACCATCTCATCCTCTGGTGTCCCCTTCTCCTCCCACCTTCAGTCTTTTCCAGCATCAGGGTCTTTTCCAATGAGTCTGTTCTTCGCATCAGGAGGCCAAAGTATTCCACTCTGAAAATCCATGCACCGGCTTTTCCTTGAGGCTCTGCCTGCCCAGGGAACCAGAGTTGAGCATGAAGGGCTGCTGCCACCTTGTGGCTACATCCAGTAAAACACCCTTAAAACCTGTTCTCAAGGAGTCTTACTATTCAAAAGGCCCGTGGTGGTTTAGTCACTCAATGGTGTCCAACTCTTTGTGACCCCATGGACTGTAGCCCACCAGGCTCCTCTGTCCATGGGATTTTCCGGGCAAGAATACTGGAGCGGCTTGCCATTTCCTTCTCCTGGGGAAATTCCCGACCCAGGGGATCGAACCTGGGTCTCCTGCATAGCAGGCAGATTCTTTACTGACTGAGCCAGCAGAGAAACCTAATTTTATTCAAAAGGCCTGAGAGGCTGTAAATGGCACCTGCCCTTCAAGTAATGTCCCTGAGAAAATCATCAAAAAAGAATTCAAAGTGGGACCCAATTTCAAGAGGTACATTGTACTCACACTGTCTAAAGTCCAAAACACTTGGGAACATACTTCACATGACTACCTCCTAGAGGGAGACCCATCAAACCCACCATGAGGGATCACCCCTCATATTGCTCAGAAAGACCAGCATCAAAAAGATCTATTGAAACTAAGTCCCACGGAGGGCTCAGAGAAAAAGGAATCCTCCTTCCCTCTTTGCTGGAACGTAAATGGGTACAGGAAATATGCAAAGCAGCATAGGATTTCTTAAAAACAGCAAAAACAAAACAAAACAAAAAAACTAAGCATAGGAGAACCTCCTGTGAAATGAAAATACCTCCTGCCATATTAAAGTGAAGTCGCTCAGTCGTGTCCAACTCTTTGCGGCCCCATAGACTGTAGCCTACAAGGCTCCTCNAAGGAATCCTCCTTCCCTCTTTGCTGGAACGTAAATGGGTACAGGAAATATGCAAAGCAGCATAGGATTTCTTAAAAACAGCAAAAACAAAACAAAACAAAAAAACTAAGCATAGGAGAACCTCCTGTGAAATGAAAATACCTCCTGCCATATTAAAGTGAAGTCGCTCAGTCGTGTCCAACTCTTTGCGGCCCCATAGACTGTAGCCTACAAGGCTCCTCTGTCCGTGGGATTTTCCAGGCAATAGTACTGGAGTGGATTGCCATTTCCTTCTCCTGCCATATTAATAAACAAGAAATGTCACAGCCATCAACAACTTCTGGCCTCCAAATGTGAATGAGGGCTCCCCAAACTGCGATCCTGCAGATGTTGCCACCCCATCACGGTGATTGCTGAGGAGCTGGAGGAAGGCAAGAAGCAAGGTGAACAAGGAAACGTGATTCGCCCCAGATAGCTGAGATGCATACAAATTCAGCCAGCCCAGAGGCTTGTACCTTCCCATACACAGAATGCTAAATCCCTTAATTTGATACCTGATCTTTGATATTCAGAGTGCCTGCTGCCTTTGTTGCAGATTTTCATGTAGCCTGACTTAACCCTCCTGACTCCTTGCAGCAGTTTTCTCAGAGCTACTGAGATGCCATCTCCTGGGCTCAGAGTCCTAAACATTCCCACCAAATAAAATAACTCCTTCCAGGTTGTGACTATAAATTTTAGCCGACACTTCTGATCAGGCTATCCTACTCTTCCGCTCCTGGGCTTAGATCCAGAGAAAATCAGAATTAGAGATGACACGCGCACTTCCGTTTTCAGGGCAGCATGGTTTACAAGAACCAGTCAGAATGGCCATTGTCAAAACCTCCACAGACAGTAAGTTGTGGAGATGGTGTGGACAACAGGGAACTCACCTCCACTGAGGCTGAGGATAGAACTTGGTAAGAGCCACGATAGACGACACTGAGGAGGTTCCTCAAACCATGAAAAACAGGATGAGATGGAAGACTTGCTGACACTATACACCAAAAGAAGCTCCAGGTAATATAAGATTCCAAGTGTAAGCACAGATCCTAGGAAATTCTGGAGGAATACTTCAGGGCACACTTTGCCATCAATTACATCAAATACTTTTTTACATGCACTTCTTAGGATAATGGAAAATAAACCAGAAATAAGAAAACAGGACCTAATTAATCTCAACAGCTTTTGCACAGCAAAGGAAACCCTAAAGGAAAGACAAAGACAAACCTCAGAATAGGGAAAATATTGGCAAAGATACCCACAATGAATTGGTCTGCAATGCACACAAAGAGCTCCTGCAGCTCATTCAAAAATACAAAGAACCTCCCCGCGGGGGCTATTGTATCGTTGAAAGTTTTCACTTTCATTTCAGGTTCAGAGGATTTGTTAACAAAATAAGTCACTTGTTCTATACAAATAAATAATACCAATATTTATTAGAGAATTATCTAGCTGACTTTCAATATACTAACATTAAAAGAAAAGAGAAATAGAAAAAGCAGAGGATACATCACCAAATTGGGTTTTGACCAACATCCAGACTCAAAGAGTGCTGGGAAGTCCCTTGTCACGCACATTTGGAGTCCCAGTTGGAAAGAGGTCCCAGGCCGTAAGTCCGCTCTCTGGGTGAGAGTTTAAAGATTGCAGTTCAGAGTTCCTGCTATTAATCCCAGAATGCAAACTGATATCTTCATCAATCTGTGACCAAATTGCAGCTCTGGTTTCATGTTAGTGCTATTTATTTTGTCTTGAAAAGCCAGCTCCCATCCAGGGGCTCAACAATCTCAAGATTTGTCCCTTATTTTATCTGTCTATTTTTAAAAGACATCTATTTTAAAAGACACTTGCTCCTTGGAAGAAAAGGCATGACCAAACTAGATAGCATATTAAAAAGCAGAGACATTACTTTGCCAACAAAGGTTCAGAACAGTTCAGTCACTCAGTTGTGTCTGACTCTTTGCAACCCCATGGGCTGCAGCACACCAGACCTCCCTGTCCATCACCAACTCCCAGAGTTTACTCAAAGTCATCTACATTGAGTCAGTGATGCTATCCAAGCATCACCTCTCACTGGTCCCAGTGGGCATCATCAAAAAATCTAAAAACAATAAATGCTAAAGAGAGTATGGAGAAAAGGGAACCCTCTTGCACTATTGGTGGGAATGTAAACTGAGACAGCCACTACAGAAGACAGCATGGAGATCCCTTAAAAAAATTAGGAATAAAACTTCGATATGCCCCAACAATCCCACTACTGGGCATATACCCTGAGAAAACCAGAACTGAAAATGACACATATATCCCAATGTTCATTGCAGCACTATTTACAATAGCTAGGACATGGAAGCAGCCTAGATGTTCACTGATAGATGAATGGATAAAGAAGTTGTGGTACATATACACAATGGAATTTTACTCAGCCAGAAGAAACTCATCTGAGTCAGTGCTAATGATGTGGACGAAAATAGAGCCTATTCTGCAGAGTGAAGTATGTCAGAAAGAGAAAACTAAATGTCGTATATTATTGCATATATATGGAATCTGGAAAGATGGTACTGATGAACCTGTTTGCAGGACAGCAGTGGACACACAGACATAGAGAACAGACTTACGGACTTTGGGAGTAGGAAAGAGAGGGTGGGACTGATGGAGAGAGCAGCGTGGAAACGTGTACACTAGCCTATATAAAGTAGATGGCCAGTGGGTATTTGCTGTATGACTTAAGGAACTCAAACCAGGGCTCTGTGACAACTAGAGGGGTGGGATGGGGTGGTAGGTGGGAGGGAGGCTCAAGAGGGAGGGGACATATATATACCTATGACTGAGCGATGTTGATGTATGGCAAAACCCAACATGATATGGTAATTACCCTTCAATCAAAAATAAACAAATTAAGGAGAAATTATATCTTAAAAAAGTGGAAAAGAAATGCTGGCTTTACCCTCAGGTATGGTGACCAGGGCTGGTGTGATATCCCTGGAGCTTGGATAGGCTTGGGTCCCAAGGCTGCAGTATCCTGGGTCTGAGGGAGTCCCCGGGTGCCTGGTCCCTGATGAAGTTCCCACCTCCAGCCTCCTTGCTTAGGGTCGCCCCACCTACAGGTGACATCACTTTCCACAGAGCGGCATTGCAGGAATTGGGATATGTCCAGGGGATGAAAGGTAAGGGAGAAGACGTCGTGAAACACAAGAAGCCTTAGGTGTTTCTTCTGGAACGTTCTGTTCTA
Source organism: Oreotragus oreotragus (assembly GCA_006410675.1). Taxonomy (NCBI): domain Eukaryota; kingdom Metazoa; phylum Chordata; class Mammalia; order Artiodactyla; family Bovidae; genus Oreotragus; species Oreotragus oreotragus. Next base: position 178,758 of record SJYX01014159.1, on the reverse strand, counting down.
AGTGGCAATCCAGGAGAAAGGCTTTCTCACAGGATAGGGGCACCCATGGCTGATTCATGTCAATCTGTCATAAAAACCATCACAATATTGTTAAGTAATCATCCTCCAGTTAAAAATAAATTAATTAAAAAATAGTCCCCATGTTACGATTTGTTCATTTTTTATTGTTAGCCGTGCCTGGCCTTCCTTGCTGCTCTCAAGCTTTCTCTAGTTGCCAAGTGGGGGTTACTTTTTATTTCACCGTGCACTCTTCTCCTTGGGGTGGTTTCTCTTGCTGGGGAGCATGGAGCTCGAGGGCTTCAGTCGTTGTGGCTGCGGGTTTAACTGCTCGGCCACGTGTGGGATCCTCCTGGATTGCCAGGGACTTCTCTATAATACCGCATTTTTGCATGTCAGAAAACCTGCTACTGGGGAATACCAGTTCATTCAGGACCTAAGGGTAATAAATACATATGGATATGCGGATCAAAACCATTTTGGTGTAAAACCTTGAATATATGAAGATTAACCTGTCAGTAGTACTTCAGCAAAGCCAGGAAATCATACCTGCCCTCATGCACCCCACTCCGCTTCCCCACCAGATGTGGAAATTCACGTGGAAGAAAAAGGAGGTGTAATTGTCCATACCGGGAGCTGGGTGCAGGGTGCTGGCCAGACACTCAGTTCCTTTGTCTCCTCCCTTGCCCCCTCCTGCTGTGTCGGCTTCATCTCCAGATAGGTTGCAGTTTTTCCCAAATCATATCTAATCATAACCACCAGGAGAAGAAGAGGAAGGACAAACTTCTTTTTGGTCTGTTTTAAGAAGAACATTTTAGGCTTCACCTCATTTCAAAACTGGGACACACAGCTATTTCCTAAGTTGATCACTGGCAGGGAAATGAAATTACCAAGAGTAGTCTAAGCTGATCAACTGATAATATCATCACTGTAGGATTTTGTTTTTTCTTTACTTGAAAGCCATCTGGGAGCTGAAAATGTTACTACTGTCAGTCAGAAGTAGAGCTACTGAATAAAAGGTCAGTTTCCCTGAGCAGCCTGGGCAACAGAAGCTTTCTGTTTCTAATAGATTGCCTATTTGCTTCAGCACCTTCTGTGAGACTGTTAGTGCAAATCTGTGTGCCCAACACACAGTGAGACCAAAAACAGAGAAAGATTTGAAGCAGAGAAAGCTTTATTGCAGGGCAATGAAAGGAGAAGAGGTGGCTCATGCCCTAGAACCCGGAGCTCCCTAAAGGGCTTTAGCAAAACATTTTGAAAAGCCAGGGGAGGCGGGGAGGGTGCAGGGTGTGTGATCAGACTGTACACAATTATCTGATTGGCTGATAGTGAGGTCACAGGGTGGTGTCACAGGACCTGGTGTATCAGTTCTTAGGCTCCAGGAGGCCTGGGGCTAAGTGCTCATGGTCATTAAGTAGATAATATCTTCCATTTGGTGGGGGGTTTTCACATCTGTGACTTCCCTGGTGGCTCAGATGATAAAGCATGTGCCTACAATGCGGGAGACCAGGGTTCGATCCCTGGGTCAGGATCTCCTAGAGAAGGAAATGGCAACCCACTCCAGTACTCTTGCCTCGAAAATCCCACGGACAGAGGAGCCTGGTAGGTTACAGTCAACGGGGTTGCAAACAGTCGGACATGACTGAGCGACTTCACTTCACTTTCACATCTGTAAAACAACCCAGGAAATGTGCATCAAATACTGTTATCTGGGAACTTCAGAGAGGAGCTACAGCAGAGGATATAGGGGAGGCCTGTCCTGGCAAGGCTCTATAGGGTCCTATTTGGTTACAATTTCCTCAATCTTCAGGAGAACACATTTTGAACAAGAAAAGAAATAAAGGTTCAGATAAGGAGGTTAATCATAAACTTGATAAAGGTACCCACATTAATGGTTGATGGCATCTGAGTCTGACATAGCTACTCCATTTTTACTTCCGAAAGCATTTCTCATCTCAATAGCCAAAGAAGATGTCACCATTAGTAATTTTAATGCTTTTCTATATATGAGAAGATGCAAGAATTTGGACTTTTTTCTGAAATTATCTAACTGTCTGAAGGCCTGTTCTGCCAATTATTTTTCCTCTGGGCATGGAGTACTTCACTCGTGATCTCCACCACAAACTCCTTTCAGGGGATGCTGAAGGTCAGCAGCTGCAGTGGCAAGGTAGAATTTGCTGTTCACTCAGTCGTGTCTGACTCTGAAACTCCATGGACTGCAACACAACAGGTTTCCCTGTTCTTCACCATCTCCTGGAGCTTGCTCAGCCTCACGTCCCTTGACTTGGTGATGCCATCCAACCATCTTATCCTCTGTCATCCTCTTCTCCTCCTGCCTTCTATCTGTCTCAGCAACAGGGTCTTTTCAAATGAGTCAGTTCTTCACATCCACGTGGCCAAAGTACTGGAGCTTCAGCATCAGTCCTTCCAATGAATATTCAGGACTGATTTCCTTTAGGATGGACTGCTTGGATCTCCTTGCAGTCCAAGAGACCCTCAAGAGTCTTTTCCAACACCACAGTTCAGAAGCATCAAATCTTCGTGCTCAGTTTTCTTTATGGTCCAACTCTCACATCCATACATGACCACTGGAAAAACCATAACCTTGACTATACGGACATTTGTCAGCAGAGTAATTGTTTCTGCTTTTTAATATTCTCAGTCACACATTTGTTAATGTAAGAAATGATAATTTTATAAGATGGGCAATATAGGTTATTTGTTGTTGTTCAGTTGCTAAGTCATGTCTGCTGACTCTTTGTGACCCAATGGACATAAATCATTGCAAATATCTTCTGGTTTTGGCCATATTTGGAAGGGGATATATTAATTCCTTCTTACCTGATGCCATTCAGAGGTGGGCTGAGTCAGGATGTTCCTGTGAGCTGAACAAAGGTATTTTAGCTTAACATTCAAGCATGGGGACGGGGTTGCCTGAGATGGTTCATTATGTATACTTTAAGCTGTAGGCAATATCCCTTTAGTGATCAACTTGTAGCAAAAGCAATAGAATACAAAAGTTAAAGTAAAAGAAACAGATCTAATATGGAGTCAGACTTGTTGTACACTAATACAATTCCTGACTCTCAATGTCTGCTCCACAGTTTTGTGGGGAAAGAGGTGATGACCATACTTGGCTACTTCCTGCTGTACAGGGGCAATGAAGAGTGTTCGTGGGTTGGAACTGATCAGCCTCGGGCAGGGAATATTCCTTAGAATCTTTCCCTCTTTATCAGTTCTCTTTCCCTCTTTATCTACAATTGTTTGAACCTGATGGAAGCCCTTGGCCCTGCTGTTATGTAATTTGTAATTAGACTTAAGCTTTGGGTTCCAGTTCCCGTACTTCTCTGTTGATTTTAACTTTCTGACTGTGTCATAACTATACTTAGGGGGAAAGATTTCCTTAGGAGAAACACAGATTAAAACCCAGCAATATTTTAGGCAAAAAAAATTATAACCATATTCATCAGTTTACTCAGTCCTATGTGACTGATCCTTTTTACTAACATTTATGAATTTGGAGTTTCCATTAATATATCTTACCTAGTTTAACAGTATGATCTAGAAGTTATCAGAAACCTAGTTTTGTCAAAACATCCTTTCTATTATTCTTCTTGAAGATGTAGCAGTTTTGAAAAGAATCAACTTGGCTGATTGTGAATGAGAAAGGTCTTAAAAAGGCAAAGTTAAAGATGTGATTAGAAGTCTTTTTGGCAAAGATGTTTATCTAAGTTGTTACAACATTGTAAGATAACAACTAAACTTATAACCTTATACCAGAGCATATACAAATTTCAGAAGCTTTATATAGTTTCTAGAATGTCTGTGTTAATAGCATTTATTTGTACCATACAATGGCTTATCACTCACTTCACAATGCTTTCCATGTTATTTAGCATACCAATCAATTCTAGTCAGTTTAATATGTATGCGTGTTAAGTCACTTCAGTCATGTCCAACTCTGTGTGACCCTACGGACTGTAGCCTGCCAGGCTCCTCTGTCCATGGGATTCTCCAGGCAAGAATACAGGAGTGGATTGCTGTTCCCTCCCCCAGGGGGTCTTCCTGACCCAGGGATCTAACTTGCATCTTATGTCTACCTGTATTGGCAGGCAGGTTCTTTACTACTAGCACCACCTGGGAAGCCCTTTCTGAGATGCCTCAAGGGCCCTCTGAAGCAACCCAAAGCTAGCCAAAGTAAAAACAAACAAAAAAAACAAACAAACAAAAAAACAACTTTAGAATTTGATAGGAAATTCATCAAAAGTATCAAAAAGTTTTAAAATACATTTGGTCATACAGAATCATAGGTCACTGTGAATATTTAGAAACAAATACAGATCATTTAAAGGCAAGGAAATCTATACAATCTGTTATCAAAAGCTTCTACTAAGTAACTTTATTCTAAGTCAACTTGTTCCCTTGGCAAAGAGGAAACAAATCTAGTCCTGCACAGTCTAATTACTTTTAATAACAAAATTCACGTACTCAATTAAGCTTAATCTAATCTCAGCCCAACTGTGTATAAAACGCCTTTTTACTCAAAATGTACATCCCACATTTTGAGTAGGATGTACCTACTGTATAGTGAAATGCTTTATTATTTTAGTAGCTGCAATTGCATATTTAGATTAGAATCGCCAACTCTTAAAAAACCTTAATTTCTAGTGGAAACCAAGAGGCAAGGAATTGTTACCAAAATCTAGAGATGAGGCAGGAGGTAGATGGACACCCTGGGGGAGTAATTTGAATTCATTGCCTGAGGACAGAAACTCCAAAATATAAATAGCAGGACAATTGAGAGAAGAGGCTGAGTCCTGCCCACATAAAAGATAAAGCTAGCTCAAAAAGGGAACATCTTAATCAACACTCCACCACAGGCGAAAACAATGCAGTAGGGAAGGATACCCTGGTGTTCTCAAACATGAGCCCTGTATTCACCAAAGATGTCTCAACTGGTCAATGCAAGCACTGACGCATAAGAAACACATGGTCCCATGAAGAATCAGATGAGGCATAGCCCCCAATTCTATCTCCTTTCCCAGACGAGGCTCCAGAGTGACCTGGCTCCCAGAAAAGGATGGACCATGAGTGGCTTATGGCACAGATAAAAGCAGCTGGGAATACCAGACCACCTGACCTGCCTCTTGAGAAATCTGTATGCAGGTCAGGAAGCAACAGTTAGAACTGGACATGGAACAACAGACTGGTTCCAAATGGGAAAAGGAGTACGTCAAGGCTGTATATTGTCACCCTTCTTATTTAACTTCTATGCAGAGTACATCATGAGAAACGCTGGACTGGAAGAAACACAAGCTGGAATCAAAATTGCTGGGAGAAATATCAATAACCTCAGATATGCAGATGACACCACCCTTATGGCAGAAAGTGAGGAGGAGCTAAAAAGCCTCTTGATGAAAGTGAAGGAGGAGAGCGAAAAAGTTGGCTTAAAGCTCAACATTCAGAAAACGAAGATCGTGGCATCCGGTCCCATCACTTCATGGGAAATAGATGGGGAAACAGTGGAAACAGTGTCAGACTTTATTTTGGGGGGCTCCAAAATAACTGCAGATGGTGACTGCAGCCATGAAATTAAAAGACGCTTACTCCTTGGAAGAAAAGTTATGACCAA
>SJYX01014159.1:159858-170840 GCA_006410675.1 Oreotragus oreotragus | reverse complement strand
GGACTCGATGGATGTGAGTCTGAGTGAACTCTGGGAGATAGTGATGGACAGGGAGGCCTGGCGTGCTGCGATTCATGGGGTCACAAAGAGTCGGACACGACTGAGCGACTGAACTGAACTGAACTGAAAGCTATATCACATAACACACATACAAACAACAGCTAAAGCTATAGCCATGCACACAGAAAAATCAGAGGCGGCACAGTCTAAAATTCCACTTCTGCTCCCAGATGGAGGCCTCCAAACAGACTGGCCTGGATCTTGAAAGAGAGCAGACCCAGTGCTCACCTGCCATGAAGGAAGGAAGTGGCCCAGACGGAGTGGAGAACATTCCCACCCAGTGCAAGCGAGAGCAGCTCACCTCCAGACAGTGCATGTGGACGGCAGCCCCAGAGGTTTCTTGGCTCCAGACAGCTTCTCGCCACTGCATCTGTAGGCAACTGTCCCTCTGAGATCCGCAGAATGAAATGGGCTCTGACAGCTGCGGGGAGCTCAGGGATTATCTTCTTATCTTTGTCTAAAGAAACATTCCAAGGTTCTGACAGGACCACAGCATTAACACTGTTATGCAAACATCCTCATCACAGGACAGGTGGAAACAGGAACAGTCGGAGGTTGGCACTTGAAAACAGCGGCAATGAAGTACTTGGAAGCTGGAGCCTCTTGTGAGGACGAGGTCCTGTCGAACTTGCCCTTCCATCTGACAGCAGAGGGGTGGCCCGTCTGGTTAGATCGCTGTGTGTTCTCTCTTTTCTCTGTTCCTCTGAGGAAAGGCAATCCTCAGAGCTTTCTTTCTCAGAGGAGAAAGAAGCTGTGTGAGCGCTTAACAGGAAAGTACCATGGAGGCGCACAAGGAGAGAGAGACTGGGTGTGGTTTGGGGGAGAGAGGAAGGGAGGAGATGAAGTGGATAGGATGGCCCTGCAGAGGGCTCCTCGGGGGACGCCTGCTTCATCGCATTGCGTGTCTCATGTCAACTGGAAAAAAAAAAAAATTGCACAACATAAATGTGGAGAGGGATGTTTTATTTGGCGGACAAAATTGAGAGCTACAGCCCGAAACACAGCATCTCCAGTCACTCTGAGGTACTGCTCTCAAAAAGCGATGGGAGGAACCAGGATATGGAGGAGACTTGAAACAAAGACCTGGTAGTTAGGAACATCAAAAGACTGCTGCTTAGTGAGAGAAAAACCTGGCATCTCAAGTTAAGGAATTTATAATTTGTTTCTTGGTATGGAGAGATGGAAGAGTCTGGGACCACTGAATTCATCCCACTGATATACATACGGCTACCTAGGGCTAGTATCTTGTGCACCATCTTCAGTCCCGTCGGGGGACCACTGGGGGTGGCTGCACCCATGAGGGCTTGACGGTGGGCCAGCTGTTTCCACCCTAGGTTCCCTCCAGGGCTCATCACTGGGGCGGTCCTGGTGGCTGTAACGTGCTGGGTTGACGACTACACCACCTTTTATTTACTGATGTGGCAGGTGGCATTTGTTTCACTGATACAGTGGACCCCACTGCTCCCTGGCTGGGTATCATCTCCTACCATAAAAGCCCAGCTTATCAAGAGGAGGATGAAAGTGAAAGTGAAAGTGAAGTCGCTCAGTCGTGTCCAACTCTTTGCTTCCCCGTGGACTGTAGCCCACCAGGCTCCTTCGTCCATGGGATTCTCCAGGCAAGAATACTGGAGTGGGTTGCCATTTCCTTCTCCGGGGGATCTTCCTGACCCAGGGATCAAACCCAGGTCCCCCGCATTGCGGGCAGATGCTTTAACCTCTGAGCCACCAGGGAAGCCCCAAGAGGAGGATACTGAGGGCCAATTCCAGTAAACAAATACCACTGAGGCAACCACCCCACCTGCAGGAAGGACTGGCCGACAGGCCTTGGTCTCCATAGCTCTCCCAGCAGACAGTCTGAGGGCACCACCTCTACCCGGATACACAGGCTGCAAGGAATCCCCCTCTCCCTGGGGGATTTTATGTCCTGCTTCTAGGGAGAGAGGCGGGATCAAAATGACCCTCTTCCTGTGTCCTGGAGCCTGAGAGCAGGAACTACCAAAGTCTGTGCACCTAGAGCTTGCGCTCTGCAACAAGAGGCGCCACCGTCACCAGCTCCCAAGCACCTCAGCGAGAGGGGAGCCCCCAGTCTCCACAAAGAGGTAAAGCCCCCACGCAGTAATAAAGACCTTGCTCAGCCCAAAATAAAAAAATAAAAAGGAATGTTTAAAAAATGTCCCTCTTGCCTCAGACGTTTCTTAAATTAATTAAAAATAATCAAAGTGCCATGATGGCATATTTTGTCCCACCCTGAACCTCAGGATGACATCAAGTAGGTAACTTCAACTCAAGACAGTAAAACAAGGGACACCTTTGAAATCAGCACCCACCTGTCCTTTTGCTCTATTATAAGTATACTTTGGTGCCCCCTGGAGGCGAACTGAAAATTTGGAAAACTCAGCAGTGGCCTCAGGAGTGGAAAAGGTCAGTTTTCATGCCAATCCCAAAGAAAGTCGGTGCTAACGAACATTCAAACTACTGTACAAACTACTGTACTGTACATGCTAGCAAGATAATGCCCCAAATCCTTCAAGCTAGGTTCAACAGTACGTGAACCGAAATCTTCCATATGTACAAGTTCGATTTAGAAAAGGCAAGAGGAACCAGAGATCAAATTGCCAACATCCATTGGCATGTGACTGTGTGGATCACAACAAACTGTGGAGAATTCTTAAAGAGATGGTAACTCAAAATCTCCTTACTGTCTCTGAGAAACCTGTATGCAGGACAAGAAGCAACAGTTAGAACGAGACATGGAACAACTGACTGGTTCAAAATTGGGAAAGAAGCACGTCAAAACTATATATTGTCACCCTGCTTGTTTACTTTATATGCAGACTGCATCATGCAAAATGCTGGGCGGGATGAAGCAGAAGCTGGACTCAAGATTGCTGGGATAATCTCAGTTATGCAGATGTCACCACCTAATGGCAGAAAGCGAAGAGGAATTAAAGAGCCTCTCGGAGAAGGCAATGGCACCCCACTCCAGTACTCTTGCCTGGAAAATCCCATGGACGGAGGAGCCTGGTGGGCTGCAGTCCATGGGGTCGCTAAGAGTCAGACACGACTGAGCGACTTCACTTTCACTTTTCACTTTCATGCGTTGGAGAAGGAAATGGCAACCCAGTCTAGTGTTCTTGCCTGGAGAATCCCAGGGATGGGGGAGCCTGGTGGGCTGTCGTCTCTGGGGTCACACAGAGTCAGACACGACTGACNCATGGACGGAGGAGCCTGGTGGGCTGCAGTCCATGGGGTCGCTAAGAGTCAGGCACGACTGAGCGACTTCACTTTCACTTTTCACTTTCATGCGTTGGAGAAGGAAATGGTAACCCACTCCAGTGTTCTTGCCTGGAGAATCCCAGGGACAGAGGAGCCTAGTGGGCTGCCGTCTCTGGAGTCACACAGAGTTGGACACGACTGAAGCGACTTAGCGTAGCATAGCATTGTAAATCTTCAGACCAATGAATGAATATATTAGCTGAGTTTTTACTCTTAGGTGGTGTGACCTTAATAATGCACTTCTACATTATATTCTGGACTTAAACTGTGTGCCTCTACTGTTGATGCAAGTGATAAGAATGAAAAATATCAGAAATATCACTAGATTATGAAAAAAGATTTCTGAATTAAGAATAATAATATAAAAGGCACAAACAGTTCTTACTTCTGTAGCACTCTTAATGAGTGCATTGGAATAGTCCACAGAATATCAGTGTGCCTCAGAGCAGAAATGGTGTGCAGATCCATAATTCATTCCTGATTCATAATTCATTGTGGCTTCGAAGTACTGACTGCTACACTCGCAGCCACCAAAGGGAATAACAGCTTCTCAGACACATGGTTGATTCCAGACCTGGGATAAGAAATTTGAAGATGAGCCTAGGAAAGCTTATGCCTAAAAACAAAAAAAAAATGATACATTTTGTTAAAGGGAGCAAAGGGTTAGCACTTGACAATTATGTAATCATTTAAACATAAAAATAATAATGAATATAGATAACTAAATGATACTGAATATATAAACCTCCCTAAGTTCATGATGCTTATCAAAGACACAAGAGAAAAACAAAATGATACATAGCAAATAAATCATCAAAATTATTGGAACTAACTAAGGCACCTACAAATTGCTCTGTCCTCATTCATTCAAACTGTATTTCTGGGTACCTAAATAATTCAGGCAAGAACAGAATTTATTTTCTTTACAGATAAACTTAGGATAAATTGTTATAGGAATGATAAAATTAGAAAATAACCAATTTACTGTACCTAATTAAATACTTGATTAAAGTGGTAATCACCAGTCAGTAAAAGCATTTGGTGAAAAGTTGATGGGAAACAAAATGTGGGGCCACAGACATTACCTGCCTCCTGATGTGATACCCATAGTATTACTCATGATCTAACAAACACCCAGAGTAATACTTACGAAGTATTGTTTCCCCAAATGTGGAACCTGCATCTAGTAATCTAGAGTTGTAGGAAATGGGGATAAAGATTTTACAGACCAAGTTAAGTGAAAAAAATGGAAAAATCAGAAGGTGAAACTTTCCATAGGACAACTGACCCAGTTTCTACAACAAAGAGAAAAAAATAAATTAAGGGTAGGGAGAGGGTTGGAATGTTCACTTTAGATCAAAGGACTTAAGAAATATAACCATCAAATACAATGTCTGGGCCTTATTTCAGATCCTTACTTGAGCCTGCAATAAACTGTAAAAAGACCATGAAAATTTGACTATGGACTGATCTGATGATAGCACAATTATTTTACTTTAGTAAGATACAATAACAACATTATCATTCCATTTTTGAAAAACCTGTTTTTAGAGATAATGTGAAAGACCTAAAGGTGAACTGAAATAACACTTGGGATTTACTTTAAACTACTTCATTAAATATAGATAGATAGATAGATAGTTATAAATAAAGGAAATGTATCATTTGGATAGGAGAAGGCAATGGCACCCCACTCCAGTACTCTTGCCTGGAAAATCCCATGGATGGAGGAGCCTGGTGGGTAGGGGATAACTGGATGATGTCACTATTGGAGGTCATTTAACTAACAATTTAACTGTTCTTTACTTTTGCAGTATCTTACTGTAATAAAATTAAGCAGTGATATGTTTCTTTGAGTTAGGAATCACATGAAAGTAAAAAGTTTAATTGCTTTGTAATAATCAACTCTCAGCTCAGACATGCACATCCTTTATCTGTATCTCTTGAAAAAATAGGATTCAGTTCAAAACGTAACATTCTGTGTCAAAAGTAGTTGATACAATGAACCATATACAACCAGAGGGCCAAAGATATTGAATATCACTGAATTTCATGCCTGTCTTAGACGATTAAAGCATAAAACTCCAAACTTAGAGAAATCTGTCTGCAGCACATCATTTCCCCTATAGTGTGGTATTTTTCAAAGTATCAATAACTCTTAGGATTATGAGTTCTTTCAAATAAATTATAACTTTTTCCAGAGTTTCCCACAATTCTCTGTGGATTAATTTTCTAGTTTTAGTTTTTTGCCATAACAAAGCAGCAAAGGCTGGGAGGCTTGAACAATAGAAACACAGTTCTGGAGAACGGAAGTCCAAGATAAAGGGTTTGTTTTCTTCCAAGGGCCTCTTCCTTTGGCTTGTAAGTGGCGGTCTCCTTCCTGTATCTTCATAGCTTCCCTCTGTGTCTGTCTCTGTCCTGATCTCTTCTCATAAGGACACTGATCCTTGGATAAGGCCCACCCTAGTGACAGTTCAGTTCAGTCCCTCAGTCATGTCCAGCTGTTTGTGATCCCATGGACAGCAGCATGCCAGGTTTCCCTGTCCATCACCAACTTCCAGAGCCTACACTAACTCATGTCCATCATGTCGGTGATGTCATCCAACCATCTCATCCTCTGTCATCCCCTTCTCCTCCCACCTTCAATCTTTCCCAGCATCAGGGTCTTTTCCAATGAGTTGGTTCTTCAGCCTTCATAGGAAGCATAACTCTGAACAAAACTAGAGGAGGTGATGGAATTCCAGTTGATGTATTTCAAATCCTAAAAGATGATGCTGGGCTGCACTCAATATGCCAGCAAATCTGGAAAACTCAGCAGTGGCCACAGGGCTGGAAAAGGTCAGTTTTCATTCTAATCCCAAAGAAAGATAATGCCAAAAAATGCTCAAACTACCACACAATTGCCCTCATCTCACATGCTAGCAAAGTAATGCTCAAAGTTCTTCAAGCCAGGCTTCAACAATACATGAACTGTGAACTTCCAGATGTTCAAGCTGGATTTAAAAAAGGCAGAGGAACCAGAAATAAAATTGCCAAAATCCATTGGATCATCAAAAAAGCAAGAGAGTTCCAGAAAAACACCTACTTTTGCTTTATTGACTACACCAAAGTCTTTGACTGTATGGATCACAATAAACTGTGGAAAATTCTTAAAGAGACAGGAATACCAGAACACCTGACCTGCCTCCTGAGACATCTGTTTGCAGGTCAAGAAGCATCAGTTAGAACTGGACATGGAACAATAGACTGGTTCCAAATTGGGAAAGGAGTAAGTCAAAGCTGTATATTGTCATCCTGCTTATTTAACTTATATGCNCCCTCCTTCAGGGGATCTTCTTGACCCAGGGACGTAACTTGTGCCTCATGTCTCCAGCATAGGCAGGAGGATTCTTTACTGCTTGTGCCACCTGGAAGCCAAGTGTGCAATCAGTTCAGTTCAGTTCAGTCTTTTCTGGCTCCACACCCAGGAGTGGGGTTGCCAGATAACATGGTGACTTGAGCTATAAGTTTTTAAGGGACCTTAAAACTGTTGTCTAATCCTGTTCTCTGCAGTCGCTGCCTAAGGTACTTTTTTTTATGTGGACAACATGCTTCCATCTGAGTATTCTGAAATTCTATCTTGTGTATATAGAGTAACTTAGAGACTTTCTAATTTTAAAACACCGAATCCTACAAAAAACTGCTTCTCTGAGAAAGAAGCTCAGAGATCTCGAATGAGGGAAGAATGGACTATTCAGCAGACCTTGCAAGAAGCCTGGCCAGGTAACCAACTCCCCCTTCATCTCTACTCTGGGGGCTCCCATTCTAGTGGCAGGAATAATCCAACAAGAAAAGGTGGTCTAAAATTTGTCTCTGATCAGAAGCCACAGATCTCTGCTCTGGTCCAATAAATTAATTTAACTTAGTTTCATGTTGGTTATGGATGAGGGTACGGTCTTTGTTTCCTTCTTGGCCAGCTAAGAAGTTTACTTCCAACAGTGTTTGCTACCCTGGTTCACTATTGGCCAGGTAGAATAATTCGTGATTGGTTAACATAAAATATGGGGTTTTCCAGCTGGTGCTAGTGGTAAAGAACCCACCCATCCATGAAGGAGATGTAAGAGATGTGGATTCTATTCCTGGGTCAAGGAGAGCATGGCAACCCACTACTGTATTCTGCCTGGGAAATTCCACCAACAGAGGAGCCTGGTGGCCTTTGGTCCATAGGATTGCAAAATGTTGGACATGACTGAAGTTACTTAACACACATGCAAAATAAAAGCTGATCTGGCTTTCTAGAACAGATCCAGATGGAATGGGACCTGATTTCATGGCCTGGTTTTGAACTCTAGACTCTTTCTTTTGCAACCTATTAGTAGGAATGATAATTACTTTGTTTCTAGTAAGAACTTGTATTCTGTCTGATCCTAACTGCTACTGTGCAGTCATAATCTTTTAAAATAATTCAGCATCTCATCTTGCAGCCAAGGGCACATGGAACTAACCAAAGTGGAGAAACAGACTGTGTTCTCCAGATAACCATGTGGTCAATGGATTCTGATGATGGGATAGTGCAAATCTGGACCCTGTCAATAAATGTCCTCTGTCTGAAAAAGGAGACTGAAAATTAAAAAAAATAAAAACAAAACAACAGACCCACAAGTTGCAGCAGGAAGTTGGCAGATAAACGCTAACATTTCCTACCAAACATAAATATCTCCTGCAGAATGTTTCACCAGTCAAGACCAATCAGTGACTGTGATGAAGGAGGTGTCAAAAGACCACTTACTTGGTAACTAGGTTTGAAACCAGACAAACAAACGGCATTCTGCAATCAAGACCAAGCAACCTCCTTGCTTCTGAAAAATTGTCAAGATAACCACAAATTGCCCCATTTTTACAGAACTGGTCTGCTTATCTAAATACTCTTAGAGTCATACAGCTGAACCTCATGACAGGTGCCCTCCCAGCCCCCCTAGAAAGAGATTCTGTGTTCCTCTCTCTCGGTGCAGGAGACTAAACGGCCTACTTTATCGGCTGGCATGGCCTTATGGTTTGGAAGTTTGTGTTCCCCACAGCTCACACATTGATTTACAAACCTCTAAAGCCATGGTATTAGAGGTTGGGCTTTGGGAGAGTTCCTCCAGATGAAGAATATGAAGGTCCTTCTGAGAGATCCCAAAGGGCTTGCTTGCCCCTTTAGCCACATCAGGACAGAGTGAAAAAGAGGCCATCTGTGAACCAGGGAGATTTCAGTTCAGTTCATTTTCTCAGTCACATCTGACTCTTATGCATACCGATGGACTGCAGCACACCAGGCTTCCCTGTACTTCACCAACTCCCAGAGCTATTTCAAACTCATGTCGATCGAGTCAGTGATGCCATCCAACCATCTCATCCTCTGTCATCCCCTTCTCCTCCTGCCTTCAATCTATCCCAGCATCAGGGTCTTTTCCAATGAATCAGTTCTTCCCATCAGGTGGCCAAAATATTGGAACTTCAGCTTCAGCATCAGTCCCTCCAATGAATATTCATGACTGATTTCCTTTAGGATGGACTGGTTGGATCTCCTTGCAGTCCAAGGGACTCTTGAGAGTCTTCTCCAACACCACAGTTCAAAAGCATCAGTTCTTTAGCACTCAACTTTCTTTATAGTCCAGCTCTCACATCCATACATGACTACTGGAAAAACCATAGCTTTGACTAGATGGACCTTTGTCGGTGAAGTAATGTCTCTGCTTTTTAATATGCTGTCTAGGTTGGTCATAGCTTTTCTTCCAAGGAGCAAGTGTCTTTTAAATTCATGACTGCAGTCACCGTCTGCAGTGATTTTGGAGCCCAAGAAAATAGCCTGTCACTGTTTCCACTGTTTCCCCATCTATTTGCCATGAAGTCATGGGACCACATGCCATGAACTTAGTTTTTTGAATGATAAGTTTTTAGCCAGTTTTTTCACTCTTCTTTTTCACTTTCATCATGAGGCTCTTTAGTTTCTCTTGGCTTTCTACCAGAAGGGTGGTGTCATCTGCATATCTGAAATTATTGATATTTCTCCTGCCAGTCTTGATTCCGGCTTGTGATTCATCCAGCCTTGCACTTCGCATGATGTACTCTGCATATAAAGTAAATAAGCAGGGTGACAACATACAGCCTTGATGCACTCCTTTCCCAATTTGAAATCAGTCTGTTGTTCCATGTCCGGTTCTAACTGTTGCTTCTTGACCTGCATATAGATTTCTCAGGAGGCAGGTCAGGTGGCCTGGTATTCCCATCTCTGGAAGAATTTTCCACAGTTTATTGTGATCCACACAGTCAAAGGCTTTGGCATAGTTCACAAAACTGTAATAGATGTTTTTCTGGAACTCTCTTGCTTTTTCGATGATCCAGTGAATGTTGGTAATTTGATCTCTGGTTTCTCTGCCTTTTCTAAATCCAGCTTGAACATCTGGAAATTCATGGTTCACATATTGTTGAAGCTTGCCTTGGAGAATTTTGAACATTACTTTGCTGGCATGTGAGATGAGAGCAATTGTGTGGTAATTTGAACATTCTTTGGGATTGGTATGAAAACTGACCTTTGCAGTCCTGTGGCCACTGCTGAGTTTTCCAAATATGCTGGTATACTGAATGCAGCACTTTCACAGCATCATCTTTTAGGATTTGAAATAGCTCAACTGCAATTCCATCACCTCTACTAGCTTTGTTTGTAGTGATGCTTCCTAAGGCCCACTTGACTTCACATTCTAGGATGTCTGGCTCTAGGTGGGTGATCANACTGCTGAGTTTTCCAAATATGCTGGTATACTGAATGCAGCACTTTCACAGCATCATCTTTTAGGATTTGAAATAGCTCAACTGCAATTCCATCACCTCTACTAGCTTTGTTTGTAGTGATGCTTCCTAAGGCCCACTTGACTTCACATTCTAGGATGTCTGGCTCTAGGTGGGTGATCATACTACCATGGTTATCTGGGTCATGAAGATCTTTTTTTGTATAGTTCTTCTGTGTATTCTTGCCACCTCTTCTAAATATCTTCTGCTTCTGTTAGGTCCATACCATTTCTTTCCTTTATTGTGCCCATTTTTGCATGAAATGTTCCCTTGGTGTCACTAATTTTCTTGAAGAGGTCTCTAGTCTTTCCCGTTCTATTGTTTTCATCTATTTCTTTGCGTTGATCACTGAGGAAGTATTTCTTATCACCCCAAGCTATTCTTTGGAGCTCTGCATTAAAATGGGTATATCTTCCCTTTTCTTCTTTTCTCAGCTATTTGTAAGGCTTCCTCAGACAGCCATTTTGCCTTTTTGCATATCTTTTTCTTGGAGATGGTCTTGATCACTGCCTCCCATAAAATGTCATGAACCTCTGTCCCTAGTTTTTCAGGCACTCTGTCTATCAGATCTAATCCCTTAAGTCTATTGTCACACTCCAAGCCAGGCTTCAGCAGTACATTAAGCATGAACTTCCAGATATTCAAGCTTGTTTTAGAAAAGGCAGAAAAACCAGAGATCAAATTGCCAACATCTGCTAGATCATCGAAAAAGCAAGAGAGTTCCAGAAAAACATCTATTTCTGCTTTATTGACTATGCCAAAGCCTTTGACTGTGTGGATCACAATAAACTGTGGAAAATTCTGACAGAGATGGGAATACCAGACCACCTAACCTG
>SJYX01014159.1:89364-143935 GCA_006410675.1 Oreotragus oreotragus | reverse complement strand
TCGCCCGGCGCCAGGATGAGCTGCAGGCCCCGCGCCAGGCCCGCGCTGGCCGAGCGCGGGAGGCCGCCGCCCGGCGCCGGGCCCGACAGGTCCCGGCCGTCGCCCGGGCTCTGGTAGTCCGACGTCTGTTCACATTCGAAGGGCGGGCTCGGGAAGGGGGCCAGCGCGAGGGTCGGAGCGGAGCCTTTCCGCAGCACCTGCTGGTAGATGTCCAGCAGGCAGTCCAGCTTGGCCTCGATGGACTGGACCTGAAAGAGGAGAAAACGTGCACCTGCTCACAAGAGTTTAGGGACTGAAGTTAGGCTGCAACCACTCGGCAGGTCCCGAGTGCCTGGCATTTCGCCGCCTTGACTCAGGACCCGCTTGGGACGCATGGTCCAGCGGCGGAGGTGGGAAGGGAGGTCTTGGGGGCGGATGCTCTGGGCTTTGCCTGTCTCCACCGGCACCCTTCTCCTCCCCATTCTTTAAACGTGATGTTTTCAAAGACCGTATAAACCCCTTTAGAAAGGCAACTTTCAGATTCCCCTGCCCATCAAGTTACCCTTCCTCAGCCTCTTCCATGAGGACATTCCCGTACTCTACTGTGCAACAGGGAGCTAATTCTGTAAGAAACCAAGACCTAGATACGGGGGCTCCCCTAGCGGTCCAGTGGTTAGGACTCTGCGCTTCCACTGCAGGGGCCACAGGTTGGATCTCTGGTCTGGGAGGTAAGATCCACCCACCTCCACCCGGCAAAAAACAAACAAACCACAATACAATCCCCTCCCCCTCAAACCCAGATCAATCTAGGCAATTCTACATTTTAAAATATAGGTATCAAATGCTTGGCATGTTTATAATTAAATCAGAGGAGCATTTTGACTTAAAAATTGTCTTTGTATGAGAAGATACTCACTCTCAGGGTCAACAAATATTCAGTGAGTCACCACAGTTATAATGTGTGGTTTGTTTGTTTTTAAGAATGACCCAAGAGAGAGACAATGAAAATAACCAAAACACAAATTAAAAGAGTAGATTTTATTATTCTACTGTTGAAATCCATAGTTGTTTGAAGTTCAGGTATTGATGAAAGAGAGGAAATTTTCTATTCCTTATGCAGAAATTCAAGTGTTTTGAACATGGTCTATGCATGAAGAAAATTTATTTGCTCTTTCTTGATTTTATTCCTTTTAAAATCAATCACTAAAATACACCCAATTGCTTATAATCAATTTTGATTAAAAAATATTCTGGCTACTTCACTCCTATTAGAATGGCTGTCATCAAAAATACAAGAGATAACAATGCTGGAGAGGATATGGAGAGAAGGGGGCCCTGCCTCAGTGTTGGTGGGAGGGTAAATTGGTACAACAACTATGGAGAACAATATGGAGATCCCTTTAAAAAATTAAGAATAGAGCCACCACATGATCCAGCAATTCCATTCTTGGGCACATACCCAGAGGAAACAAGAAATTAACTCGAAAAGATATCTGCACGCTGTGTTCATAGAGGCACCACTGAGAACAGCCAAAACATGGAAACAAGTGTCTATGGTAGATCAATGGATAAATAAGTTGTGGTGTACATGTATATACAGTAGAATATTATTCAGCCATTTAAAAAAAACAAAACAAACCTGAGGAAATCCTGCCATTAGCAGCAACATGGAAGCACCTTGAGGGCATTATGCTATGTCAAATAAATCACACAGAGAAAGGTGAATACTGGATGATCCCAGTTAATATACCTAAAACAAAATACAAAAAAAAGAAAAAAAAAATCCCCAAACACATGGGAAAAAAGATCAGGTTTGTGGTTGCAATAGGCAGGGGGTGGAGGGAGGGAAATCAGAGGAGGGTGGTCAGGAGGCTCAAGGTTCTAGTTATGGAAAAACAAGTGCTGGGCTGTGATTCACAAAGTGATAACTATAGCTAATACTGCTGTGTGGTGCACAGGAAAGGTGTTAAGAGAGTAGATTCTAAGAGTTCTTGTCACAAGGAAAACAATTTGTTTTCTTTGCTTTTCTTTATGTTGTGTCTCTGTGAGATGATGCATGCTGACTAAGCTTCTTGTGGTCATCATTCACAGTTCATGTAGGTTAGACCATTGTGTTATATGGTTTAAAGTTATACAGGGATATACGTCAATTCTATTGCAATATACTGGAAAAAAAATCTGCCTAAGACCTTAGGCAGTTTAGTTGAGTTGTACCTGTTTTTCAACTTTGACCACCCGGCCGAGCATACTGAGGTCGTCCGTGGCCTCGTGTTCTGCAGTTATTTTCTCTCTGCTCTTCTTGTCTGACGTGATTTGTCCTTTTCCAAGAATTTGATCCACACTATCAGAAAGAAAGATCCGGTTATGAGTGTGAAAGGTGGAGGCTGCCCCAAACCAGAGGAAGTGTTTTGAAAAGAAAAATACAATTATCTCTAATCTACATAAGAAGAAATAAAATGAACTTCTTCCAGTTGAGATACTTATTTTCTTCACATGGAAATTACACAAGGTTAATTTTCTCATTATTTTAGTCCATGATGAAATCTATTATGACTGAGCTTCTGGAGGCAAACCTGTCCTAAACTACAAAGTAATTTGTCTGTTTCCACCTCTGATCAGGCATTTCCTGAATTCAGTCACTTAAAATATGACAAAATCATAATTATTTCATGTCAGTAGAACAGAACATTTAGCTTTATTGACTATGCCAAAGCCTTTTACTGTGTGGATCACAACAAACTGTGGAAAATTCTTCCAGAGATGGGAATACCAGACCACCTTACGGAATACCAGACCACCTTACCTACCTCCTGAGAAATCTGTATGCAGGTCAAGAAGTAACAGTTAGAATCAGACATGAAACAACTGACTGGTTTCAAATTGGGGAAGGAGTACGTCAAGGCTGTGTATTGTCACCCTGCTTATTTAACTTAGATGCAGAGTACATCATGTGAAATGCTGGGCTGGATGAAGCACAAGCTGGAATTGCTGGGAGAAATATCAATAACCTCAGATATGCAGATGACACCACCCTTATGGCAGAAAGCAAAGAACTAAAGAGCCTCTTGATGAAAGTGAAAGAGGAGAGCGAAAAAATTGGCTTAAAACTCAACATTCAAAAAACTAGGATCATGGCATACAGTCTCAACACTTCATGGCAAATAGATGGGGAAACAATGGAAACAATGAGAGATTTTATTTTTTGGGACTCCATAATCACTGCAGATGATGACTGCAGCCATGAAATTAAAAGACGCTTGCTTCTTGGAAGAAAAGCTATGACCAACCTAGATAGCTTATTAAAAAGCAGAGACATTACTTTGTCAACAAAGGTCTATTTAGTCAAAGCTACGGTTTTTCCAGTAGTCATATATGGATGTGAAAGTTGGACTATAAAGAAAGCTGAGTGCTGAAGAATCGATGCTTATGAACTGTGGTGTTGGAGAAGACTCTTGAGAGTCCCTTGAACTATAAGGAGATCAAACCAGTCCATCCTAAAGGAAATCAGTCCTGAATATTCATTGGAAGAACTAATGCTAAAGCTGAAGTTCCAACACTTCGGTTGTCTCATGCAAAGAACTGACTTATTGGAAAAGACCCTGATGGTGGGAAAGATTGAGGGCAGGAGGAGAAGAGGATGACAGAGGATGAGGTGCTTGGATGGTATCACAGACTCGATGGACATGGGTTTGGGTAGACTTCAGCTGTTGTTGATGGACAGGGAGGCCTGGCATGCTGCAGTTCATGGGGTTGCAGAGTCTGACACGACTGAGCGACTGAACTGAACTGAGTAGAACAAGTCATTTAAGTGAACATTTATTATATATCTGATATGTGGAGATGAGAAAGCTATCGTCTCCATCTTGGGGATTCTAGTTGAAGGGTATATATACACCACATAAGTGAGAAAGTCCAGATTAGCTCTGCAAATTCTGTAGTGGTTGAACTTTATAAAAACATTGGGAGGCAACTATACTCAATATTTTGTAACAACCTATAAGGCAAAAGAGGCTTCCAAGGCGGAGCCAGTGGTAAAAAACCTGTCTATCAATGCAGGAGATGTAAGAGATGTGGGTTTGATCCCCTGGGTCAGGAAGATCCCCTGGAGGAGAGCATGACAACCCACTCCAGTATTCTTGCCTGAAGAATCCCATGGACAGAGGAGCGTGGTGGGCTATGGTCCATAAGGTCATAAAGAGTTGGATCTGACTGAAGCGACTTAGCACACACATAAAGGAAAAGAATCTGAAAAAAGTAGATATATATGCAGGCATAAGTAAATCACTTTGCTGCACACCGGAACTAATACAACATGGCAAATCAAATATATTTCAATAAAAACAAACAATAAAAAACATTGAGCAAACATATGTTAAGTGGAAACACTGTTGTTTGTAATGCTTTGGCACTCTTTCCTGGTCAGCTGATTTATGGAAGGTATCAATTTTAAGTTTAAAGCTATTTCACACTCAAAAACATTAATTCCTTCAGCCTCAGAAAAATAAAACTTTACCAGAAATGCCAGGAAACCATAAATAATCATGGAAGTAACTGGATCTTAATTTACATTGAACTTTTGTTTTAAATGATTAATGGATACTATTTATATAAACTATTTCTACAACTGCAATATGGAATGAAATTTAAAGTGCAGATTTTACAGTGTATTTTAACTAGTGACCCTATCCCTATGAAGAAAAATAAATCACATATGTAATAATAATTAAAAAAAAAAAACTTTAAAAGGTAAGGAGAAAAAAATAAAAACAACCTGGCTGGAAGGGCAGTCTGGGGGAGAATGGATACATGTATATGTATGGCTGAGTTCCTCTGCTGTCCACTTGAAACTATCACAGCATTGTTAACTGTTTATACTCCAACATAAAATAAAAAGTTAAAAAAATAAAAAAAATAGAACAAAGCAAGCACACAAACAAACAAAAACCCACTGGGAGTCCTAGAAAAGACTTGGAAGACCTTGGCCACTTGGTGAGGGATTGTAAGAAGATCACAGGTGAGTTAAAACAACTTCCAAGGAGACTTAATCAGTCTACGCTGGAATTAATTTCTTCCTTTTGGTGTACTTTAGAGCTGAATTATCAGGAATACTGACTGCACTTTCCAGCTTGCTTTGTGTGCACAAAAGTACAGGCAACCATGATGTCTAATCTACTCCACTGCAAGCTCCACCAGGACTGGCTGATCTGTTCATCTTTGGGTGTCCAGGGTGCCCGGTGAAAAATTGGTGATTTCCATAACTAAGGTTTTAGAAGTCGACAGGTGTTTTCCTGAGGGCCTAGTATATGCCTCACACTGTGCTAAGTGTGCCGTGTGCATGAACACGTGTTGAAGACTCGGTCCCTGTGTTTTAAGAACTGTTCAGTTATCAGGCTGGTAATTTGGGCCTGGTTGTGAAGCAAGACAAACTGAATCGACTAAATATTTTGGCTTCAAGATAACACAATCAAGCACACGTTTAGAGTAACATACTCATTTCTTTCAGCCACCTGAGAGGATGCTCACTGGAAAGATGGTGTGTATCCAGCCTGTTGCAGAACAGGGATGAAGGGACAGGCCCAAGCTTGGTTCAGGGCCAGGGGAACAGACGTGCCCCCGGAAGCCAATACAGAACCTCAGGTTCTCTGCCTGGACTCTCAGTGCAGGATCCCACCATGAGGGGCATGATGGCACCCTGCAGGGGACTCTACATGCCACACGGGGTCAGAGGAGGGAGAGGTCTGTCTTTGCAGGCTGGATGGTGGGTCAGGCTTAAGAAGGAGAAGGACTAGCTTATTTCTAAAGGACAGATAGGATTCAGGCAATAACAAAATGACATCAGCAGCCACCTTGAAGGTTGCACAAGCACTCAGGCCGCTGCTTTAACTCAGGCAGTCCCCACAACAGTCCTCTGCAGCCACCACCAACACCCCCATTTCCATAGTGAGACACTAGACGCTGTCCATGCTTAAAGGTTTTTAGTGCCTGATTTATATTTAAATAGAATCTACATTTTAACACAGACGTCCGGTTGTCCACTAAAAACAAGTCAGAAACATGGAATTCAAGAATCCAGACTCTCCGTACTTTGGAGAGCTGACTCCCAGACAGTTTCTGTGCCCGTCCCCTGAGAACAGGTAACCTTCGAGTTGCTCACCGTGTCTGCAGGCTTTTGATCCTGCACAGCATGTCCAGGTGACCAGCAGAGTATTGTTCGATGACATCTTTTACATCGTATGGGCGCAGTGTTTCCTTAAACTTCCGTTTTGCAACATGAAACTTCATAATTCTGTAAGAGCGACGTATTACATATTAATCTTCGTAACTTCACTAAAAGAAGTTACCCAAACAGCTCACTAGTATACAGAGGAAATGCTGGGGGAAGAAAGTCATGTATGAAGTTATTTTAGGTTCCTGCATCTGCAGAAATGCAACAGGAAAGCGTGAGGTTACGTGAACTATCTCCTGTGAGACACACCCTGAGAGGTGAAAAACACACTACAAAAAGTTGTTGTTTAGTTGCTAAGTCACATCCAACTCTTTGTGACCCCACGGACTGCAGCCCTCCAGGCTCCTCTGTCCATGAGATTCTCCAGGCAAGAATACTGGAGTGGGTTGCCATCTCCTCCTCTAGGGGATCTTCCCAACCCAGAGATTGAATCTGCGTCCCCTGCACTAGCAGGCAGATTCTTTACCACTGAGCCACCAGGGAAACCCACTACAAAAGAGACTAGATATTAATACTAATTCTTGCACCTTTTTAAAGTCCACTGAAACCCTGAATTAAAATTTAATTAAAAACGCAATTCTACTCTTCTCATGTGACACCCTCCACCCCCGCCAGTGGTCCAAGATATAAGGTGGTGTTGCTGCTAAGCTGCTAAGTCGCTTCAGTTGTGCGAACCCATAGGTGGCAGCCCACCAGGTTCTGCCGTCCCTGGGATTCTCTAGGCAAGAGCGCTGGAGTGGGTTGCCATTGCCTTCTCCAATGCATGAAAGTGAAAAGTGAAAGGGAAGTCGCTCAGTCGTGTCCGACTCAGCAGTCCTATGGACTGCAGCCTACCAGGCTCCTCCGTCCATGGGATTTTTCAGGCAAGAGTACTGGAGTGGGTTGCCACTGCCTTCTCTGAAGGTGGTGTTAACCACCCTATAAAATATAAATGTTGTCAAAATGGTCTTTTATATAGGTATATGCATTTTGGAGATGCAAATATGCTACGAAACTCAATTCTCTCTAGGGAAATGTACATTTGTATAGAAATTTATGAAAAATTTGCTTCATAAATGATTCCTGCAGAATACTGCTCAATTAGCTACCTAAGTTCTTTATGTTTCAAACATAACACACTCATCACCTAAGTTGGATGTCTAGACTTTTCAGAATCAGAAGTCTTTTTAATTACAATGCCTAACCCCCAACATGGACTCATGTTTTAAAACAATATTTTATTAAGACATTTCATGATGCCATGAATAGCTAAGCTGCCTAAGATAATCCGTTGCTACAACAACTTGATATAATTCCTGGAGAAAGCAGAGAAGCATAGCATTTTATTGCATCTGTGCAGCCTTACTGCTGCTGCTGCTGCTAAGTTACTTCAGTTGTGTCCGACTCTGTGTGACCCCCATAGACGGCAGCCCACCAGGCTCCCCCGTCCCTGGGATTCTCCAGGCTAAAACACTGGAGTGGGTTGCCATTTCTTTCTCCAATGCATGAAAGTGAAAAGTGAAAGTGAAGTCGCTCAGTCATGTCCGACCCTCAGTGACCCCATGGACTGCAGCCTACCAGGCTCCTCCATCCATGGGATTTTCCAGGCAGGAGTACTGCAGCTATATGTAAAACTGGTTGGTGTTTACTCAACTATTAATTGGCTCATAGACTCCTGTTATCACACCCATGGGTCCCCGTCTGGGAATCAGTCGACTAGGCTCTCTGAACCAAAAGGTATTGCTCCTTGGTGGAAAGTGGTATGATTGGGAAGAAATGCAGGTTTAAATGGAAAATTGCCTATCCTAAATGACAGCTGATTGCAATGAATCCAACTTGTCTTGTTGGATATTAAGCCCTAAACTTGATCCTATAATTTACTATTGACTTCAGAATGACTGTATTCTAATCATTGCTGAATCATTTCTTTTTTTTTTCTCCCCCCGCCGCCCCTGCTTTTTTTGGCCTGCACCACTTGACTTTCAGGATCTTAGTCCTCCAACCAGAGATCGAACTCATATCTACTGCAGTGGAGGCAGGGAGTCCTAACCACTGGATAGCCAGGGCATTTCCAAATCACTCCTGAGTCATTTGTTCTTAATATTCTTACCCTCTTCCTCAGCCACATTGGTTTTCCTTGGCCTCCTGGGCAAACATCACAGTCCTTAGCACATCCTATAAGGCTGTTGATGACCTGGTCTCTGCGTACCTCTCTCCTCCTCATTCTTATCCACTTCCTCCTTGGAACTTGTGAGACCACAAACACACCACTCAACTGCATACCACAATTGTCTGTGTATGCTTTTTCCTCTTTCTGAAATCCTACAAGATCGTTAAGACTCAGTTCTAACACCAGTTTTAATAGAAACGTCTGCCATTCTTTCAAAGTAGTTAGTCACTGGTCTACTAAACTTTATTAATAAATTCTTGAAATAGAACTGCTTCTGTAATTATTTGCTTATATATCTGCCTCCCCCAGGCCGTATGAGGTCCCTGAATGCAGGGAGGAATGGTTTGTTTGTCTGGAAGTTCTGATGGCAGCTCCCTGGTGAGGGGAGGGGGTGACAGAGGTTGTGGGGGGAGAGCGCCCACCTCCTCTCTCCAGACGCTCATCCCTTGTCCCCATTTGTCTGCATGCAGGCCCATGCCAGCCCTTCTGGATTCTTGAGGAGATTCACTGATAGCAGAGGCTGTTTTCCATCCCAGTATTTCAAACGATCCCTGGCAAGGATCAGAGACGGCTGGGGACCAGCTCCTCTCTAGTTGTACAAAGCTGTTTATGTTTTTTGGTGACAGGGAACACTCCTGAGATCTTCTGAATAAAACAGATCTGAGTTCTGCAAGGCACATTTCAGGCAGAGCTTAAGCCATTGGCTCTGTTTCATGAATACAAAAAAACTTGCTAAAGTAAAATAAATGTTTCTTCATTAATAATTAGGGCTCTGATTCAGCAAAGAATTCTTTAAATAGAACTGCTCCTGAAAATCATGAAAATATAATATTATTTTCCCTTAAATTACTAATATAACTAGAATTTCAGAGAACAATTAAATCACAAGTAATAAGATATCATTATGTGGAAGGAGAAAGGAAAAAAAAAAAACACTGAAAGTAAGGAACAAATGACACAATCATTACCTAGTAAGTACCGAATGTAGAGAGAGTGAGCTAATAGCAAAATGAAACCGTCCAGGGTAAGGATGGGGAAAGCCTGGTGACTGAATGAAATTTATATATCATAGGGCCATCAGGAAAACAGGGACGAACATATGTAGTTAAAGTCTGAACAGAGTAAAACCTCAGCTTTCTGTCCCTAGGAGACTGCTACAGATGCTTGTAAAGATCTTGAGTGCCAGGCTTGGCCCAGGAGACATGCTCCCTGGAAACCACGGCCATCGTGTGATGGCTCTTTCTGAGCAAAGACCCTGGTCGTGAAGGTGGGTGATTTGAGATGTTTATACCATCCAGACACCTAGGCTTCCTTCCCTCCACCCAACTCCCTCTCTCTTGTCCCAGGGACTGGACTTGATTTTCATGGGTGAAATCAGAAGGAAGAGAGCGGGAAACCTGGGAGACTGCGCTAAGCTCCCTCGCTTCCCTGGCAACCCCAGGACGACTTAGATGACTTCTGTCTCTACCATGTTATGAGCTGGACCCGAGGTCCCAGGGTTCCCATCTCTTGGACATGGAGCTGGATGGTGGGATGTGAAGCTCTCACCCTCCCCATCCTCACATGGGTGACTCTCCCACTGCTGTGACCTTGCAGAACAGCTGGCCCTGCACTAAGCCCTTTACCTCCACGATGTTGCATGAAACCCTAAGAATTTTCCACATTTTAATATTTGGGTCAAGTGAAGGCTCAGGAGGTTGGGGAAGGCATCCCAGGTCACAGAAGCAGTACCAGGTGGAGTTTGCAGATACCCAGGCCCGAGCATTTACTGTCCTGCTAAGCTGGAGCCACTGGGCCAGGCCAGGCAGGCACACTTGTACAGGTTCAGGAGAACGTCTGGTGGTCTAATCATTGGACATTCTCCTGCATCCTCTGTGTGTCCACTGACACTATCACAAGTAAACTAGAGGCCATGTTAGTCTTGTCATCTCACAGCCAGCTGTGTCTTCTTGGGGGTCCAATTCACTCTGCCCTTGAACTAGCCCCCTCACGCTCTCAGAGGGCCCCTCCCAGAAATTAGGCCATATCCAGTGTGGGTTCCCCTATCCCTAATTATGGCTTTTCCAGTAGTCATGTATGGATGCAAGAGGTGGATCATAAAGAAGGCTGAGCACTGAAGAACTGATGCTTTCAAATTGTGGTGCTAGAGAAGACTCTTGAGAGTCCCTTGGACAGCAAGGAGATCAAACCAGTCCATCCTAAAGGAAATCAACCCTGAATGTTCATTGGAAGGACTGATGCTGATGCTGAAGCTCCAATACTTTGTTCACCTGATGCAAAGAGCCGCCTCATTGGAAAAGACCCTGATGCTGGGAAAGATTGAGGGCAGGAGGAGAACAGGCCAGCAGATGATGAGATGGTTGGATGGCATCACTGATTCAACGGATGTGAGTTTGACCAAATTCCAGGAGGTGGTGAAGGGCAGGGAAGCCTGGCATACTGCAGTCCATGCGGGTGCAAAGTGCAAAGAGTCAGACACAGCTGAGCGACTAAGCAACGCAACAATAGAAGTTTAATATGATCTATGAATTGCCTGATAGGAAGGAGGGTTTGCGCAATCGTTCTAGACTGAAATTAGAACCTTTATAATGCATTACATGATTAGGATGATAGTACTGCCAGGCAGTACACTGTAGTATAACCTATGAGATGGGGACTCTAGTCAGCTCCATTTTGCAGATAAGCAAACTGAGGCCTGACGAAGTTAAGTGACTTTTCTGAAGTTGAACAGCATGTCCGTGTGGGATCGGAACTGGTGTAGCTCCAGCGCTGAGCTCTTAATCACAATGTTCTACTCTTGTCTTAGTATTCAGATGTTAATATTTTAACACAAAATAGCAACAGAAACGATACTTTACATGAACTGCCTCTTTTCAGTCTCATGCCTAGCACATAGCAGGCACTGGACAACATTTTGCCACGTGCATGGCTTGTTCTTTCCGGCGTTGTTGGAAGGGCCTTCGGACTCCACCAAAAGGTGGGCCGATAGGTTATAGTCTCACTGCACTCTGGGAGCTCACACTGCAGCAAACAGCAGAAGACCCTGAACCTAGCATCCTCACTGCTGGGGGCGCCTGAGCAGGCCAGGAGTCCAGAAGTTCCTCTTGCAGCAGACATGTCCCGGCCTGACCACGAGAGGGAGCAAGAGATTCACCACAAACCTAAACTGGCACCTGGCTTGAAAAAGGAAATCTGCTCAAGAAGTTCTCTGAGCAGGAAGAAATCGCCGCAGCAAGTTAAACTCCGAGTGGAGTATAGTTGTATATACACACAACACACGTGCATTTGTATGGAAGGTGCGTTTGTTGTGCTGCCATGAGTCACAGAATCTTGCAAAAGTCTTGTCTCCGGCCCCTTAAGTTGGGGTTAAAAACCCTGCATGTGAATATGTAGAGATGAGACTAGGAAACAGACGCGGGGTGACTGTGGCCACCACCAGACCGACGGACAGGCGGGCAGTAGCCAAACCACGTGTGGGCAGAGGGCTCCGACGGTGAACCCGAGAGGCGGCCTCATTGGCTCTAAAGACAGCAGCGTCCCCATCAAGCTGCTTTAAAAAGGCAGGTGCCCGCTCCCACCTCCACAAACGCCATTTAATTGATCCAGAGACTTTATAAACCTCCTCTGAAGGTTCGAACCTGTAGCCCGGTTAAGCACTACTGACAGGAGGCGGAGTTGGGGTGGGGTAGGGCAGAGGGACCTCAGCGCCCCACCTCCCTGCAAAGGAGTGAAGGCGCATTACACAGATCAGGTCCACGAGGTGGTGTGAACCGTGGGCCTGGGTGTCAGGCCTGCAGTCAGAGCGCAGTGCCTCCTGACCCCGCTCCCCCAAGAGAAGACCTTAAGCCCCACCAGGAGCCAGCCAACACGTCCCGTTAGCCCCTCAAGGGCTGCCTTGGAAGGGAGAGGATATGCCTGGCGATGGATCAGTTCATCCTCACAACAAACACTCATCCAGCTCCTGTTAGTGTGTGCAGGGGCCCTGGCTCCACTGCGAGGGAGTGTAGAGCCCAAAAGGCCTGTAGGACCAGCTGGTCTGTTTCTCCATCTCTGGGGTCTCGGTGGAGGTGCGGTGCCTGTGGCCAGGGGCCCTAACGGGACTCAAGGGTCCCATGTGCCCAGAGCCTGGGGAATCTCAATGAGCTCAGGGTGGCTGCTTCCCTGAGTGATGCCAAAGGATTTTGGTGAGCAGGGCTGGGTCATTCATTCCTCACTGGGCGCTCCTGATGTGCCAGGCTTCACGCTGGAGGCCAGGGGTCACGTAGGAGGGTCCCAGACACACAGGAGAGGAGCGTGTAGCCCAGACTCTTCCCGCTCTGCAGCCCCATCTCTGGGGACAGATGACAAATGTCTCTGGGCTCAGAAATGGCCCATCGTATTCCAGATCTTAAGTTTTTGGTGTGGATTTACACCGGTGCACTGTGCGGATCGCCTCTAGTGACCTGCATTCTACATTCACTTCTTTCTCGGTTTGGCAAATTCAGTCCCCTGACTTGTTACTCCCATGAGAAGTGCAGCATCTATCTGTCTGGGGCTCATCTTTGAAGTGACCCAGGGCCTCTGTCATGAAATCTCTCTCTCTCTAGCCTTTTAGAGACTGGTCAGCTTGTGGCGGGGCTGATCATGGAACAGATTCGACTTCTAGATAACTAGGCCCGGGGAAGTTGATAATTTGGGTCTCCACTGAAGGTGTGTTGATCACTTGTTTGGATGATTCACTAATGTTATTTTCCTGTTAACATATAATCATGATTCAATAATACGTTCTGCCTTCGTGTATATGGTATCTAGACTTTGGAACTCTTTAAAACTAGTTGTAGATTCGTACACCGAAACTCCAATATTCTTGCCTGGAGAATTCCACGGACAGAGAAGCTTGGTGGGCCACAGTGCACAGGGTCACAGAGAGTCAGACACTACTGACTGACTGACACTTTCATTCCTATTTTAAACACCAAGACTCCTTCACCCTCCTGTCATCTCAGACTAAGGAACTCCAGGCATGAAAAGGAAGCACTGGTCAGTTTCATTTCTTACTGTCAGTTCTTGATAGAGACATAAATCAGCTCCACTATACACAGTCTACCAGATGTCCTCCCTTGAGGGGAAAGCAGATGCCTCACTTGGCTGACTTAGGGGTCAGGGAAGTTTTAGGGTCACATTGTTTCCACCACTGGGAATAGGGTTTTCCTTCTAATGCTTAATATTTCATTTTTTTTTTTAAGGGAGACTTTTTTTTTTGGCCACACCATGTGGCTTGTGGGATCTCAGTTCCCCGACCAGGGATTGAGCCTAGGCCATGGCAGTGAAATCTTATCTACTAGGAATCTTATCTACTAGGAATCTTATCTACTAGGCCACCAGGGAACTCCCTTAGTATTGTTGCACACTCAAAGTCTAGTAAGTTCTTCTGTTCTTAGTGTTTGGCTTTCTTTCAAAGAGCTAAAAGTAGTAAAACCCAAGCAAGAATTCTAGATCCAAGCCAGTCTACAAATGGGTAACTTTCCTTCCTAGAATTTTGTGAGCACTAATATTGGGGAATTTCATTTTCCTGGGAATTAAAACCCTACATAAACTTTAAAGTTTGAAACAAACAAGTAAGTAAACAAACTGTCCATACATGTTGATTACTCTTGAATATTTTTGATCTTGGTAATGAATAGGAGATTCAGTTTAAATTATACCAAAATAAAAGGTTAAAAATTAGATGCTGCAAAGTAAGTGCATTTTCAGTGAACACACTGGTTTAATGCAGCCTCAGGGCAAAATGTGGCCACAAGCAATTATCTTCAAAACAGAAACAAACAAAAAGAATATTCCAGGGAGGATATTAGCTGATTAAAAAATCTGTGCTAAATGATTCATAAAATGTTCCCTAGCAGCATCCTGTCCTGTCACGTGTCACAGACTTGGCTGGCAAGAATGTCTTCCTAGTGACTTGGAAACAAAGTCTCATCACCTCTGCTAAAACAGCCCAGATGCCATCAGCAAAGTTAAAGAGCTGGTGATGATTAAACAGCTTGCGGGTTTTAACAAAAACCCTCAATGGCAGACATGTGCCTCTTCTTCTCTATTTGTGGAGTATATTCTTGTCTGAACTTTGAAGTGAGATTTAAGGATGCGGAGTTGAGAATGCATTTTAGAGGCTGGTAAGAGAACCTGTGTGCCTTTGAGAATAGGAAGAACCCAGGGCGAGAAAACTGGGAAACCTCCTGGCTCAACCTGAGGTTACAATCAGGTGTGATCTCCACACCCCACTCAGAAATTGACAAGCCATCTGGGGCTCTTCTCTTGGCTGATCAGATCTGAACAATTTCAGAAGAGCTGATGAGTCTTTGCTAGTTATATTCTTGATGCCTCATCTATGTTCCCACTGGGGAGAAAGATTCTAATTAAAAAAAAAAAAATGTGCTTACAATCTGGCTCCAACATTTTGGCCTCTATTGAAATTTTCTCCAAATTTCCAGGTGACCTCTTTGTTGCTGATTTCCAAGGACCTTGTCCCTCTTTCTTTTCTTGACTTCTTAGCAGAGTTTAACCACAGAGAACCCTGCCTCCTTCTCCTAAGGCTCTCCTCAGCCCTCCGCTATTCCCCTTCCTGGTCCCTCCATCTGGTTGCCCCAGCTTTGTCTCCATCAGCTCCTGTTCTCTTCCGAGGTTCTTTACAGTTTGTGAACCTGGATTCAGTGTGGACCATGCTCTCTCCAGGATGCTTCTGGAAGCCATCCATATTAGCACCGACGACAACCAAGCCTGTCCTAGCTCCTAGCTCGTCTCCTGGGCTTCACATTCAGGGGTCCACCTGCATGCTGGGCCCACCGTAGCCCCGAAAGACACTTGCAACCATGCACCGCACCTCTCTTCCCCACTCCCAGCTGCTCCTGACTCAGCATCAGGGCCCCCCATCGACTCCTCCCACTCCATTCCCTCCTCTCCAACCACTAAACATCCGATCTCCCGTTACTGTTTACATCGAAGAGCCCTGATGCCCCGTTATCGTTTGCATCGGAAGAGCCGGGGCCTCCACCCTCTCTTCTTTTCACGGTGACTGTGTGGCTCCGCCCCTGCAAGCCCCAGGGTTTCTAACAGAGTGTGTGCTGTCGCTCAGTTGTGTCCGACTGTTTGTGACCGCATGGACTGTAGCCTGCCAGGCTCCTCTGTCCATGGGATTTTTTTTTTCAGGCAAAATACTGGAGCAGGTTGCGATTTCCTACTCCAGGGGATCTTCCTGACCCGGGGATCAGAATGGGCGTCTCTTGCGTCTCCTGCTTGGGTTACGACTGTGCTACCTGGGAAGCCCTGTAACAACCAGCGCCCCCTCTTTGCAGCCTGTCTTCCCGCTGCAGTCAGAGTCCCTCTCCCACGTGCTCAGGAGGGTCCCCTCGGCACGTGGACGCCCCTCGCCTTCCCACGCGCTGGACGCCTCCTGCTCCTGTGGTCTGGCCTCGCCTCCCCGCATCATGTCCTCCCGAGTTCTGGGTCACGGCAGCCGCCGGGACACACACTCTGGGGCCACACATCAGCCCCTCGCGGCTCTCTGCAGGTCGTCTTCCTTCTTACTATGTGCCACGGCGAGGAGAAAGTGACTATTTCAGTGTGTTCGGAGGTTTGTGTGGCTGGAGGAGGCGGAGGAGAATTGTGTCCCGGACTCCTGGGAGGGGGTCTTCGGGGGGCTGCACAGCACCCCGAGGAGCTCATGGCTCGCGTGCTTCTAGCTCCGAGTGGCAGCGTTGCTCTGGGCGACTCCTTAGCACAGGGCGTGGTGAGCGGGTAACTTTAAGGGGAAACAGAGGGCACCTAGGGAAGTGCGAGCAGGCGGACCCCAAGATGGGAAAAGAAGGGCTTCCTTCACACAGCAGGCAGCCTTGACCCAGCAGGGGCAGCTCCCAGAGGAGGAGGTCTGGCCTGAGCAGAGGGTGGGCTGGTCCCCAGGGAGCCCAGAGCCCCGGTTAGGATGCTGGCCCAGTGCCCAGAGCCCTGCAGGTGGGAACCCCTGTGATCCTCACCACTGCAAAGGTCAGCACGGTCCCCAGCCCAAGTCACCCACGAGGAGGGAAGGTCACAGGGAGGTGATGCGGGTTGCCCCAGGTGGCACAGTGCTTGTTTCCTGGACCACCTTCCTGAGTACCCTAGGGCCAGGGGAGAGGGGCGAGGGTAGAATTAACCTGTGGGGCCTGGTAAAGTTAGGGTGCAGTTTCAACCACGGAAGGGGAGCTTGGGGTTAGCAGATGCAAACTGTTATATTTTGTTGTTCAGTCACTCAACAGTGTCTCTTTGTGACCCCATGGCCAGCATGCCAGGCTTCCTTGTCCTTCACTATCTCCTGGAGTTTGTTCAGACTCAAGTCCAGAGAGTTGGTGATGCCATCCAGCCACCTTATCTTCAGTTGTCCCCTTCTGCCTTCTAACTTTCCCAGCATCATGGTCTCTTCCAATGAATTGGCTCTTGGAATCAGGTGGCTGAAGTATTGGAGCTTCAATTTCAGCATCAGTCCTTCTGTTGAATACTTAGGGTTGATTTCCTTTAGGACTGACTGGTTTGATCTCTCTCTCTTAAGAGTCTTCTCCAGCACCACAGTTTGAAAGCATCAATTCTTCAGCGCTCAGCCTTCTTCATGGTCCAACTCACATCTGTGCATGACTACTGGTAAAACCACAGCCTTGACTAGATGGACCTTTGTTGGCAAAGTGATGTCTCTGCTTTTTAATATGCTGTCTAGCTTGGTCATAGCTTTTCTTCCAAACAGCAAGTGTCGTTTAATTTCATGGCTACAGTCACCGTCTGCAAGGATTTTGGAGCCCAGGAAAATAAAGGCTGNACAGCCTTGACTAGATGGACCTTTGTTGGCAAAGTGATGTCTCTGCTTTTTAATATGCTGTCTAGCTTGGTCATAGCTTTTCTTCCAAACAGCAAGTGTCGTTTAATTTCATGGCTACAGTCACCGTCTGCAAGGATTTTGGAGCCCAGGAAAATAAAGGCTGTCACTACTATATACAGGATGAATAAACAGCAAGGTCCTACTGTACAGCACAGGGAACTATATTCAATATCCTGTGATAAACCATAATGGCAAAGAATGTGGAAAAAAGTGTATCTACATAGGTGAGTCACTGTGCTATGCAGCAGAAATTAATACAACATGTAAATCAACTATACTTCAATAAAAAATGCACATTATAAAAAAGAATCTTTGAGTTTTTACCCCAGACCTCATTTATCATCTAATTATCTGGTTCCATCCAGGAAATGAGAGGTCCTGTCTGCTGGAGACAGAGTGAGCTGTTAAAGTCGTGACCCATCCGCAGCTTCTGGGCCATCTTTCCTCCGCTCACTGAGTAATGTCCTTCGCCTTGTTTCAGTTCTCCTCACAAGAACAGGCTGCACTGTAATTCTGATTCATTTCTTGACGATGGACAGAAAACATGGTTATGTAAACAAGAACCACAGGTGCTCAGGATCTCATTAGGAGCGGCCTTGATCCTAGATGTGGTGATTCTATGAAAAAATACCATGAGGAGCAGGCAAGAGTTTCCCTTCAGGTTTCTAACAGACCAAGCTCTTGCCCAGCCACCCGGGCCTGTACATGGGGTACCTGTGCTGTCTTGCTGAGTACATCTGAGAATTTATCCAGCCCGTGCCGCTACAACCATCTCTTTTGTGTTTTTTAAAATGATTTTCCAAGAGCTTTTTATAAATGTAGAGTTTTATTGATTATGACTTTTAACATTTATTATTTCAAATACATCAAAGTGAAAGTTTGGTCACTCGGTTGTGTCCGACTCTTTGTGACCCTGTGGACTGTAGCCCACCAGGCTCTTCTTGTCCACAGAATTCTCCGGGCAAGCATGCTGGAGTGGATTGCCATTATTCCCTTCTCTAGGGGAGCTTCCCAACCCAGGGATCAAACCTCGGTTTCCAGCACTGCAGGCAGATTCTTCACCATCTGATGAGCATATCTTGATTTGGGGGCAAAAAGTGGCCTCAGACTCACACTTATGCAGTGTTTGCACTAAGTCAGTGCAAGCCTGCAAGGTGAGCCAGGGAACATGCTCAGATATTCCTGGATGTCTGATGTTGCAAGGAATATCCAGGTAATTAACGGCTTATTTTTAATTTGAAAATTTTGATATTGTGCTTGAGAAAATACTTTGTGAACAATGAATGGAAAACTGGTGTCTCACCCCATGTTATGGGCTGAATTGTGTGTGCCTCCCACTCCCCGCAGAGTCTATGTCAAAGCCCAGGACCTGTGTTTGGAGACAGGGTCTTTAAAGAGGTAGATAACATGAGATGTTAGCAGAGACCTGAACCCACACTAACTGCTGTCTTTATAAAGGGAGATTTGGATGCAGACACATACAGAGGAAAGACCGCATGAGGATACGATGAGGAGGTGGCTGTCTGAGACCAAGGAGAGAGGCCTCAGAAGAAACCAGCCCCGAGGGGTCTTTGATCTTGGACTTCAAGCCTCTAGAACTGTGAGAGAATAAACCTCTGGTGGTTAGGCCCCTGGGAGGGTGGTGTTCTGTTTTGGCAGCCCTAGCACATGGATATATCATAATACAGGGAACCCTTGATCAACACGGATTTGAATTGCTTGAGTTCCTTTATACGTGGATTTTTTTTCCAATAAATATATTGAAAAAATTTTTTGAGATTTTTGACAATTCGAAAACACTCAGATGAACCATATAGTTAAAGATACTGAAAAAATTAAGAAAAAGGTTTGTCATGAATACATAAAATGTATGTAAATATTAATCTATCTTTGGGGCTTCCCTGGTGGCTCAGCTGGTAAAGAATCTGCCGGCGATGCAGGAGACCTGGGCTCGATCCCTGGGTTGGGAAGATCCCCTGGAGGAGGGCATGACAACCCATTCCAGGATTCTTGCCTGGAGAATTCCCGTGGACAGAGGAACCTAGTGGGCTACAGTCCATGGCGTCACAAAGAGTCAGACATGACTGAGTGACTAAGCACAGCACAATCTGTCTTTACCTAGACATGAGTAATATTTAATATAAAATTAATAGCATGTTAGCTTTCTTACTGTTTTATAACTTCACTTTCAAAGAGTTTCAAAACTGTACAGTAGGCCTCTATCTCATAATTGGAGAAACTGCATATCAGCTTACAAGCACAGGGAAGTTTGTTTTTTTTTTTTTTTTTAAATCTCATAGTTTCAATACTGTATTACGAACCTGACTGTGCTGTGTGCCATAAAAATTTTAATAATGAGTCATTCATTAGTGTATAAGGTAAGCTACCATGAAGCAGTCATATTGCTGCTTCTTCATCATCAATGCATGAATTGCTTTACCTGTAAATAAACATAAATATGAATTGTTTTTTCACAATATCTTTTCATTTTGGATGTCCATATAACATTTCCAGCATTTTGTATGAGACAATATTGTAGGTACAGGGAAATGATTCATCTGTAAACATACTTTTAATACAGCTCAATACTGTAAATGTATTCTCTCTTTGTGATTTTCTTAATAACATTTTCTTTTCTCTAGCTTGATTTTTGGTGAAAATACTGTATATGTTACATGTATAAAATATGTATTAATCAGCTGTTTGTGTTATAGATAGGGAAGCCTTCTGGTGAAGAGCAGGCTATTGGCAGTTAAGTTTGTGGGAAGTCATGTAAGTTACATGCAGATTTTCAACTACATAGGGAGTTGGCACCCCTAACTCTGCATTGATCAAGGGTCAATTGTACAATGAAAAGAGAGTGTGTAGTATTTTCAAGAGTTTATCAATTTTCTTGTTATCTGTTTACTTCTCTGCTAATTTAATTTTTATATTTGGAAATCAATTTATATGAGTGGATGCAAAGAAACTTAACAGTGTTTGAATTAAATCATTAACAAGATACAGAATTTTTGTTAAAAATAAGTTCAGTCTTCTCTCCCAGAGATGAGTTTGAAAATGCATTTCCAACAACCTCATGCACTCCAACTAAAAATATTTTGAAAAAAGTCTGTGGCAAGCCTGGAGGAACTAAACAAAGTATTTTTCTGTCTTTTAAGGCATAGCTTGGAAATGTCTAAGAATAGCTGCTGTTCACTACTATAAAAAATGATGTCATTCATTAAAAAAAGAAAGTCTCCAAGTGCATTTAGGTAATGGAATTGAAACAGGAGAAAAGAGGCAGGGCACAACCTTTAAAATAATGACATGGCCATTCTTTCTGAAGCGTTAGTCTCTCAGTCGTGTCCGACTCTTTGCAATCCCATGGACTGTAGCCCACCAGGCTCCTCTGTCCATGGGATTCTCCAGGCAAGAATACTGGAGTGGGTGGTCATTTCCTTCTCCAGGGGATCTTCCCGACCCAGGGATAGAACCTGGGTCTCCTGCATCGCAGGCAGATCCTTTACCACATGAGTCACCAGGGAAGCTATGAACATAGGGCTTGACTAAAACTGGTTAGAACCAACTGGGTCCAAGATGGTGGAAGATTCGACTTTTAGAGGACTTAGAGCCTCACTATATACTTACTGTAATATATTAGCTAAGTGACACACCCCCAGGCACCCCGAGAATTCTGAGGTCGACCATCAAAGAGCAAAAAGTGGGTGGTGGCCCAATTCCTGGAAATCTCTGCCCCTTCCCCCAAATAGTTGGAATAAATAGCCCATCGACTCCTGCTCATGAGCCTATGAAATTACTCAGCTCATAAAAACTGACCATCCCATATTTCAGGGCCTCTCGCCTTTTGAGATGGCCTACCCTCTATTTGTGCACTGTGTTTCTCTCTAAATAAATCAGTTTCGAACCTTTCTTACCCTAGACTTCCCTGGTGGCTCAGACAGTAAAGCTTCTGCTTCCAATGCAGGAGACCCAGGTTCGACCCCTGGGTTGGGAAGACCTCCTGGAGAAGGAAAAGGCAACCCACTCTAGTACTCTTGCCTGGAAAATCCCATGGACAGAGGCACCTGGTAGGCTACAGTACATGGGGTCGAAAAGAGTCGGACACGACTGAGCGATTTCACTTTCTTACCTATCACTTTGTCTCTCACTGAATTTTTGCTGTGATGAGACATCAAGAATCTCAGATTCACCAGGAACGGAATCCAGATGAATTTGGAGAGTGACCTTAATCATCTTATTGCCTGAGAATGTCTATTTCAAAAATAACTAGAAAATGTCAGAGGCTAAATAAATACTAATAACTGAAAATAAGAATTCTTACTTTCACTCNTTTGCTGTGATGAGACATCAAGAATCTCAGATTCACCAGGAACGGAATCCAGATGAATTTGGAGAGTGACCTTAATCATCTTATTGCCTGAGAATGTCTATTTCAAAAATAACTAGAAAATGTCAGAGGCTAAATAAATACTAATAACTGAAAATAAGAATTCTTACTTTCACTCTTTGTGAATGTAATCATACTATTTTACATGCTGTCATCCTTGCATTGGAATACATATTTTTTTGTTACACATTTTAATTTTAATTTGTCTCTTAGGAAAACTATTATTATTAGAGCTACTGGAAAACAAAAGGCATGTTCAAGTTGTTATATTAAATAATCAAACAGCCAAAATAAAACAAGGAAAATGCCAAAAACAGAGTCGCCATTTCTGGGATGAATAATGGTTCACACTTGCAGTCAGTAACATACATATGAAATCCTATTTCAGGTGAGCTGTGGGCGGTGGGCGTGTTCTAGCAAAAACATTCCAGTCAATTGATGTTCAGTTTGGTACATAATTAAGCTCAGGAAAAGGACACTTTTGCATATGATTTAGGGACTTCTACTTGCAGACTCCTTTCCAGAATTGCCGATTGCATTGGTTAGTCCTTTAATTCTTAGATATTAAAAGTTCTATCATAAGTCAAAGATTTCCAATTAAGTTATTAACTACTGAGTGTAGCTATTATGTTTCTATAGAAGCAAACAATTTTAAATGGAACTCAGAAGTTATTGAAGAAAGAAACAACCAACTAAGCAGAATGGGGAAACAGGGAAGAAAAACACCACATCAAAAGTTACGAAGTAGCAAGCAGAGAGCTTCCGAAATTCACAAAATGGAAAGATGTGTAAATAATAAAGTCCTGTTAAAAATAAGAACCAGAATGAATTCTGAAAAGCAAGGAAATTCTGCAAAGAACTTTTCAAAAATCAGTCAGGTTGTAAGAGCAAGGTAGAACAAAATAAATTGCAAGCTGCTGCTAAGGTGCTGAGTTGGCAGAATAAACCCATTTCATTTTTTTTTTTTTCCTTCACAGCTCAAGATTCTTTGTGTAAATTGTAAGGCAAAAGCAAAAAGCTTCAGAAGGTCTAGGGAAATGACACAAATTGGGTTAAGTATGACTTTTAGGAAACTTAATCTGCTCCCCGGAGATAAGAATTTACTGTATTTGTTGCAAATTAGGCCAAGGGTCTCTGACGGCTGTCATGATGGATGGAAAGAACTTCAAGGTCACTTGTAGGCCAGCAAGTCCTGGAGAACTTCCTGCAGTGATGCGAATGCACCGTGTCTCTGCCCAGAGTGGGAGGCGTGGCAGCGCACAGACCCAGAGTGCTTTACGTGTTGGCCACCCCGCTGATGATCTCAGTTTTGCATCTTATTCCACTGTTGTGTCATGTCATGGGCTTAGTCACGTCCGACTCCTTTTGCCGCCCTATGGACTGTAGCCCGCCAGGCTCCTCTGCCTTTGGAATTTTCCAGGCAAGAATACTGGAGTGGGCTGCCATTTCCTACTGCATGGGGTCCTCCCAACCCAGGGCTTGAACCTGTGTCTCTTGCGTCTCCTGCATTGGCAGGCAGTTTCTTTTCCTCTGGTNCCCTATGGACTGTAGCCCGCCAGGCTCCTCTGCCTTTGGAATTTTCCAGGCAAGAATACTGGAGTGGGCTGCCATTTCCTACTGCATGGGGTCCTCCCAACCCAGGGCTTGAACCTGTGTCTCTTGCGTCTCCTGCATTGGCAGGCAGTTTCTTTTCCTCTGGTGCCACCTGGGAAGCTCCTTATTCCATTGTAATTAATTCAGATTTGAATTATCTCATGTGACTGGTGGCTACAATGTTGGGCACTGCAGGAAAAGATCCTTTCCATCCATCTAATGGAGGCTGCAGATAGCATTTATTATATATCCTTGGGTTTTCTGGGATTAAATATTACCCAAGGCTTCTGGGATCCCCAGGGGGCAGTGTGAGCACATAACTGCCCAAACTAGGCGACTGTGAGGAAGACAAGGAATGTAAGTAATGGTCACGAAGAAACAAGAGGCCCAGGACACGCAGATGCCCTACTACTGGGGTGTTGCTGTCAGGTTCTGGAGGGAAGTGACCAGGCTTCACTTCTGTGTGAGCTGTTGCTACAGGTAAAATTTAAGCACCTTCTGGACAAACATTTTCATCATACCATAGTTTTTTGTCCCTGTAAACATTTATTAATACCCAAATCTTTATAACTCTCCTTTACTCTCCAAGACAACCTTGATCACAGAGTATAGCAATGACTAACAAGATGCTCAAACCAGCAATGCAAAATCAATCACGCTGACGTCTGAGCTCAGACCAAGTACCTAGGTAGCTACACTGGGCTGGATAGTTTCAGCCCTCCCCAGGCTTCCTGGTAAGAGGCAGGAGAAGCCAAAGAGAGCAGAGGCATTCTTTTTTGCAGACAGCCACTCGGCATCCGCAACAGATACACATTCTCCCAAAGGAACTGAACTGGGCAGGCAGAACAGCAGCAGCTCATTTAGTGTGGATCCTGGATTGTTTGTGGAAGTGGATTCTGGAGATACAAGTTGCTTTGGACACGCTCTCAATTTTCCACCATCAGGAAAGAATGTGTACCATGGTCAGACTTTACAAATAAATTTCGGCAGGACAGTTGCAACTCCCTACAAAGCACTCAGGCTCCCCATGTTCAGAACTCAATCTGCTTTGAAATAACAAAGAGGGACTCTTCTTTGACACAAAGTACAGAACAGGGATTGAATCATCAATCATAAAAATAATTTTAAAAATTCAGCTGTATCCATACACCAAAGCAAGAAATTCACACGATAAGCCAATTCTCATGTGATCCGTCTGGAACCCGGCCTGGTTTTTCAAATTCCACTCACCACTTATAACACATCTCATGCTGAACACAGTCAAGTTCTGTATTAAAAAAAAAAAATCTCACAATTTAATAGGCATATGGATGAACAGGAAGAAAGAAAGGAATTATTCTGGGAGACTCCCTGGTGGCTCAGCTGGTAAAGAATCCACCTGCAATGCAGGAGACCTGGGTTTGATCCCTGGGTGGGGAAGATTCCCTAGAGAAGGGAAAGGCTACCCATTCTAGTATTCTGGCCTGGAGAATTCCATGGACTGTATAGTCCATGGAGTTGCAAACAGTCGGACACAACTGAGCGACTGTCACTTGCAGGAAAGAGAACTTAGCAACACAGTGATTGAAACAATGAGCGGGAGGTCTCGGAATCATTTTGTGAAACACGGTTACCAACCTGATTGCCCGGATGACGGTTTTCAGCGGTGGGGTGAGGTCCTCCACGGACACGTCGCACTGGCATCCTTTGTCATCGTACACGTCATCGGTGCCAAGTGCTGTGTCAGCTGTAGGAGAAAAGGGCCAGTTAGATGACAGCGCAGCGGTGATTTAAAACTCGTTCCCCAGTTGGTCTTCCGTAGGGACGGGGGCCTCAGAGACTCGGCTTATAAATCCACATGTGTGAGGCTGCCAATAGCTTTCCCCAGTATTATCCTTTCTCCTTTTCCTACAAGCTCACCTGTTTCACATAACTTGACATGACTACCCTTCTGAACTGTCTACCAGGGGACATGGGGCGTTGGCATCCTTTCTTCCCAGCAGTGGTGATGGATTTGGGCTTATTATCCACATTGCTCTTTTGCCTAGTTCTTTTGAAGCTAATAGCCAGAGTTTAAAAAGCAGCTGTTTGGAGTGAGGAAGCCAGGTTTTGGACAGTTAATGAACTGGCAACTAGACGGAGGTTGAAGCCCACATCGTGACCCCAGGAGCCCCACACCCTGAGTGAGGGTGCTGAGCGTCTGGCTCCAAGAACGCTCTCTCCCTGTCAGTTACTCTGCATGGGCAGAGCTGGCTGATGACAGCAGGGCTGAAGCTGAGAACAGGGTCTCGGACGAGATAAGAAAGTCCATGCCTCAGAAACTGGGCAAAACAACTTTTGGTTTAATTGCAAAGTTTGGAAAAGGAAGTGAGGTTACAGTAAACACCAATTAGTTGGGGCTTATGAAATTAATAAAGAATAGTCCTTTGGACAGCAAGATCAAACCAGTCAATCTGAAAGGAAATCAACCCTGAATATTCATTGGAAGGACTGTTGCTGAAGCTGAAGCTCCAATACTTTGGCCACCTGATGCGAAGAGCCGACTCATTTGAAGAGACCCCGATGCTGGGAAAGATTGAAGGCAGGAGGAGAAGGGGATGACAGAGGATGAGATGGTTGGATGGCATCACTGACTCAATGGACATGAGTTTGAGCAAGCTCCAGGAGGTAGTGAAGGACAGGGAAGCCTGGCATGCTGCATTCCATGGGGTCTCAAAGAGCCAGACATGACTTAGGGAGTGAACACCACCAGCAAGGGACTAAAACTGCTTTCTGCCACCTGCTCTGCTCCGTGATCCTCTGCTACATCATAGAAGAAGGAGACCTTGAAATGGGCTGTCCTGGTCAGGCTGTAAGTCCTGAATGACTGGAAGAGGCCCATGTATTGGAGCAGTGCTCACATCTGGAACTCAGCTGGTGCATCACTCAATTCAATGATTCACTGTGTGTTTACTTGGTTTATTGTATGCCAGGAGTGGAGTAGGGGAAAAAGATGCAGATGAGTCTTCACAGCTTGTTCATCGTCCCTCTGGCCTTCTGGCCCCCAAGCTTCTGCCTAAGGGGGTTCTCCAGAACCATGACCTCACAATAATGATCATAATAACAACCACCTGCTGAAACGTATGCCAGGCACTTAGACAAAACTTCTGATGTGTTAGTTTTCTTATTTACAGCAACTGGGCAAGTTGGTGATGACAAGCCTGATTTTTAGATACTGAAATCAAGGCTCCAAGAAGGTCAATGCCTCATTTCAGGCCTCAGCAGTGGTCACTGGAGCTGTTGTTGTTCAGTCTTTAAGTCGTGTCTGACTCTCTGTTGACCCTGTGGTGTGGACTGCAGCACACAAGGCTTCCCTGTCCATCACCAGCTCCTGAAGTTAGATCGAACTCATGTCCATCCAATCAGTGATGCCATCCAACTATCTCATCCTCTGTCATCCCCTTATCCTCCTGCCTGCAATTTTCCCCAGCATCAGGGTCTTTTCCAATGAGTCAGTTCTTCCAATCTTGCGGCCAA
Source organism: Oreotragus oreotragus (assembly GCA_006410675.1). Lineage (NCBI taxonomy): Eukaryota > Metazoa > Chordata > Mammalia > Artiodactyla > Bovidae > Oreotragus > Oreotragus oreotragus. Next base: position 117,228 of record SJYX01014159.1, on the reverse strand, counting down.
AGTATTGGAGCTTCAGCTTGAGCAACAGTCCTTCCAATGAATATTCAGGGTTCGTTTCCTTTAGGATGGAGTGGTTTGATTTCCTTGCAGTCCAAGTGACTCTCAGGAGTCTTCTCCAGCACCACAGTTTGAAAGCATCAATTCTTTGGTGCTCAGCCTTTTTTATGGTCCAATTCTTGCCCTCTGCATTGCATCAGCAGTGTCAGGACACACACAGGGGGCAGCGGAGGCAGCCTGAAGTTCAGGAGAGCTCGGGGGCACAGCCTGTCCCCCTGGCTGGGGGACCCTCAGCGTCTCTCCATGGAAGAGGGCCACCCTTCTAATGAGAAGGCGCCCATCAACTCTGTGTCGATGGCTGGTTCTGACTCATTGACACCTCGACGGCAGCTGGCCCAGTTTGCTTGGTTGACCTATTAACCCACATAACCACAGCCCTCTTAGCACACAAACTTCATGCCTGAGATTAAACAACATCCTTCCAGGAACTTTCCACATTTCTTCTTTCAGTTTGATCCCAACCTGCTCTTAATTGGGGGTAGTGGGTGGAATGTCTTGCTCCCAAATTTATGTCCACTCAGAACATTAGAATATGACCTTATTTGGAATAAAGATTTTTACAAATCTTCGGCATTGCAGGCAGATATTTTGCCAACTGAGCCACCAGGGAAGCCTCCAGGGAGTCAAATAGCATAAAAGTCAGGGTCCTTTCATTATTATGAGGTTAATGGAAAACTTTTAAAGCAGGTAGGTGCTGTCACAATAAGCACAGATGTTAAGAGAGTGAGACTATAAGGTTCACACTGAATGCAAGAGGAACTGGAAATATCTCTGACAATGATAAGACAGCTTTCTCCACCCCCATCCTGTCCCCGGTGAGACCTTCCGTATCTCTCTGTCTTGATTAGGAACAGGCTGGGCAGAGGGTGGGCGTCACTGTATCCAAGGCATTTCATTAGGGAATTTCATCATACCACTTACAACTTGATTATTCAAGACATAAATTAAGCTCTCGATTAAAAAAAAATAGTTTTTCTTTTTGCAAGTTTGGTCAGAGCAAACTGATAGGAAATAATCTTTACTGGCATGTGTTGAACCAAGGGCTGAGTTAGAAAAATTCCCCCCTTATTTCAAAGCCACAAAAATGGGGAGAATGCCATCACTCTGATGCATAAGTGTCTTGAGATGTCCATATTCTTTCGAGTGAGGTCTTTGTCATGATTCCTAGAGGATTAAAACCCTGCCTGACCTCTGAGGCCCTGGATGTGGGGCGCTGAGCTTCCAGCCACAACTGGTTAGGAGCCACTCGATGACACCGCTGTTCCCCTGCCCTGACGTTTGGGGAATGTGGTCATGGGAACAGGAGCTCACATGAACAGATCTGAAAACCCCCGTCCTTAAGGGCCATGTGCCAGCAGAGTGAGGTGCCCCCCACGCCCTGCTACCGGTGGCTGAGCCTCCCATATCTTGAAGGCCTGCCCTCTGCATGTCCCATCTGTGCTGGGAGGAGAAGAAGCTGGAAACATAACCTTCTGTCTCTCCCACCTGCTCCGTCTCCTATGAATTAGTAGGTTCAAGATCTACTTTCAAACACTCTGTTCCCCCATGTTTTGGAAACTGTATTCCTTAGTTTTTGGACAGAACCTTTTGGACCTTATAGACTAAAGAGAGAGAGGCGTAAAGAGAGCATTCTGGAAACTTCTGCTGCATCCAAAGACCATTTTTTCCGGTCCCACCATAAATGTTGCCATCAAGAGGCAGGTGTTTGTGTAAAAAAAGAACCGGAAGTTTCTAGTTCTTTCTCTTGGCCTTCCGCTCTTATGGATTAGATTTCTTTTACATTGCCTGATGAAATGATTACAGTGGTTTTCAACCTTGGCTGCACCTTAGACTCACCTGGGGAGTGTTTAAAGAAAATCTCAGTACCAGGACAGGCTGGAACCTAGGCCTCAGAGAGTTTATAAAAGCTCGCCAAGGAATCTGTGTGACTGGATGTGGAGAATGGTGCCCTCCGTGACCCCCAGCTGGAGCCTAGGCATGTGACTAGTCACCATGGACTCAGACTCACCCCCATGTCTCCCCTTGCACTACTAGTGTATTTCACACAATTGAGACAGTATGGGTGCTTCCCAAGACAACAGGAAATGACCACATCATGAAAAACAGAAAAAGAAATCCCTTACAAACTGGGGACTTGGGAACAAGTTTCACCATCTTTTTGTCCAGCCTGGAGGTCTCTGAGTTCTGAATTCTAGCCACTGTTTTCCACCCTTCAGCCTTTGAGACCTGCTCCTCAGGGCATGGCCCTGCTCTCTTTCACGGCAGTCATTACAGCTTCACACACAAGGAGCTAGCTGTATTATGTCCAGAGATCAAAATAAGACCAAAGTGTCACAACCTAACAGAAAATATTTGTTTCATCATGTGCAGAAAATGATAAGGGCCTGATGTTTGGTCATTAGGAGAAATTATAAAGGGGACAGTAGACAGTCTTGGTCATGAATGCAGAAAATGTTACTACATGAAATGGTCAATTATAAAGCAAAGGAAAGTGCTGATGAGGAAAAAGTTAGAAGCTATAAAAAAGCTTAATATTTATAATGTATAAGGAAACCTACTTGAACGGATCACAACCCAAAATATAAACATACAAATAAGTCAGTCAAAAAAGACCACCAGTAGCAAAAAATGACAGAAAACTTTTCAACCTAATTAGAAATTTAAAAAAATTATCTGAAGGTATGGACTTATATCTATCGAATAGTAACCGAACAACTAATGCTAACACACCTGAGGTGACACTGGTCCACGTTGGTGTTGCTCGTGACAATGGAAGTCAGAACAAGATCTCATGGTGGCAAAGAGTTCAAAAAAGTTAAGATCAGCCAACTTATAATTGATTACAATTTATCATCAGAGAAATGATCTTCGGAAAATAATTTCAAAAAGAAAGTAAAGATAGGGCTTCCCTGGTGGCTCCGTGATAAAGAATCCACCTGCCAATTCAGTTCAGGAGACATGGGTTTGATCCCCGATCCGGGAAGATTCCACATGCACCAGAGCAGCTTGGCCCCGGTGCCAGCACTCCTGAGCCGGAGCGCTAGAGCCTCGGTGCCGCGAGGACTGAGGTCATGTCCTGCAGCTGCTGAAGCCTGTGCTTCACAACAAGAGAAGCTGCTGCAGTGAGACAGTCCCCCTCACCACAACCAGAGAAAAGCCCAGGCAGTGATGAAGCAGGCCAGGAATAAGTGAAATTACAAAAAATAAAGAGAACGTAATAATGACAGGGGATGAGATGGCTGGATGGCATCACCGACTCAATGGACATGAGTCTGAGTAAACTCTGGGAGTTAGTGATGGATGGGGAGGCCTGGCGTGCTGCAGTCCATGGGGTCGCAAAGAGCTGGACACGACCGAGCAACGAAACTGAACTGAACTGAAAAATGTTTATTGCCTTATTGCCTATTGTAGAGAGATAGTTATATAAATTTCAATGTCCCAAATAGGAATCCATAAATTATAGTATTTGACCATGATGATGTACTACATAACTATGATAAAAATAATTATGAATAGTATATAATAGTATGAAAGTATCCTTAAATGTTTAGTAAAATTAAAATATGAGACCAAATCCTCTTGCTGATGATGACTATGTACAGTGATACATATAAAGAAAATAAGCTATAAGTAAATATGTAAAAATGAAATTAGCTATGTCAGGGCATGAGATTCGAGGTGATTTACAGCACTTTTAAAATTTTTTATGGAATTTAAAGATTTTTTTCCATCACAAAAATAATATACAGTTTTTTGAAGAGTATTTGAAAAATAGGAAAACAATCAGAATGAAGAAAACAAAATCTTCCCAAGTTGCAGAACTTACAGGAAATCACTAGTGTAATATGTTTCTCATAGCAAAAAATGTGAGGGCTACAAGTTCACAATACACTTCAGAAATTTAAGTGGACCATGTAATGATTCTATTTCACTGCTCTATAAGGAACAAGCATTAAAATAGCCACTATCAACGGTGGTGATAACTAATTTATTATAACCGGTTTAAATTATGATAGATTTTCCAAGGGTTCCTTCCTTGCTAGCTGTCTTTTGATGACCTCTTCCCCACTCTCACTTCCTGACATCTTAAATCTCATCCTAGAGGCTCCACTTTAGGCATGTGCTAGTTCTCAGGCATCGCCTTTAATTTCGCTAGAGTTTAGAATAATCACCTGAGCCCTGACGCCCACGGCACAGTTTTATTTTGCTATGTTCTTGGTGGGGACCTTTCTTCTGTTCTCTGCTGGGTGCTGCGAGGTCCTCAAGGTGTCAGTAAGAACTCCAGGAAAAAAAAAAAAAAAACACCTCCAGATGATATATGTTTTGCTCTAGACTTTTGCCTTTTCAAATAGTTTTTGTTTTTCTCTCATTATGACAGTAATACATGCTTACTCCAGAAACTTCAAAAATTTGAATTTTAAATTAAATCATGCAGAATGAGAAACACTTGTTTATAGCTCTAACACTCAGGCAAATCCTATTAAATTTTGGCCTCTTCCCTTCTAGGATCTTTTCCTTTGCATCAATTGATGTTTAACATCAAAGTCAATTCCTCAGCCCAGATTAGAAGTTGAATTGCTGGTTGCCATGAAAGGGGGAGCTTTGTTTTGACAGCTCGAAAGCCCTCATTCAGCCTCATCTTATTACATGGAGTTTCATCTCGTGCTGCAGCCACACCGGATGACACACAGTTCCTCAAGGTACAGTCTGAGCTTTATTACCTGTGGCTGCTCTCCCAAGGCCATGCCCTCTGCATGGCCCACTCTCCTTTCTTTTTTTTTTTTTTCCCTTGGCTAGCAATCTGTGGATGCTCAATTTGCAGTGGACAGATGACTCTATACAGGGAGCACTAGAAAAGCAAGAAGCATCCCAAAATGAGAAGAAAGAGAATGTCAGGATACTTATAATAAATCACTTACATTTCAGCATGCATAGAATTTTTGTGCCATGTTGAAAACTAGAATTTGATTTTGCAGTTTGCTTAGCCACTTCAGTCATCTCAGACTCTTTGTGACCCTGTGGACTGTAGCCCACCAGGCTCCTCTGTCCATGGGATTCTCCAGGCAAGTATACTGGAAGGGGTTGTCTTGCCCTCCTCCAGGAGATCATTCAGACCCAAATAAAGTCTCCTCTGTCTCCTACATTGGCAGGTGGGATCTTTACGACTAGCGCCACCTGGGAAGCCCGTTTGCAGTTGAGCAATTCCCATTTAATTTGAGTTATCTGAAGCGAAGAGAATGAAGGCAGAAGGGCAGAGTTTGAAACCTCAGATCCAGCTTTCCAACTACGAGCCTTTCGAGAGTCTTCTACATCCGGGAAATGTAGCCTGACCCCCAAGACTGACTCTGCCCTGTCTCCTGTTCTGGGTACAAACTCTTATATTTCTTGTTATATTGCTGTTAACAAGCCCCTTTCCTTTGCAGATGGTGAGCTGTGAGGGCAGGGACCACATTCTTCACCCCACGCATCCATCGTCCCTGAATCTTCTCATCCAGGTCCCTGCTGCCCCCAGAACATTCAGGGACATGTTTGCTTTGTGAGGGAAGCAGTTCCTTTTGACTTCAATAAAGTCTGGATGTAGGAAATTAGGACTGGACTTAGGCCTATCATTCGGTAAGTCCTTGTTTGTGGGATGGTGCACAAAGATGAGCTGTACTTTAAGATATCACACTGATTGTATATACTGTGCCCATTTTAGAGGTGCAGGAGCTGCAGCTCCCTGTGAGAAATGATGTAGGTGGGACCTTTAAAATGGGGCTGGAGCAGGCATCCTGGGAGAACTGCCTCACATCCTGTTTTCTGACCTGGTGAACTGGGCTGAACTGACAGCATCCCAAGAAGTCAGCAAGGATGAGAAAACCACCCATTGAGGGAATTTATGAAAATGAATGCTTATCTTGTGGCCATTTTGCCTGACTATTCAGTGGAGTGTGAATCTAGTTTTGCTTGTAAGCACCAAGTGACTCTTCTTAAAAACAACCTACCTCATCATCTTTCTTCTTCTATGTTTTCCTTTTCATTAAAAATCCCGATTTCATCAGGTCTTTTATAATCAGGGTACTATCTGTGTTTCTACCCAAATTTTGTTGTTGCTCAGTTGTTAGCCATGTCTGACTCTTTGCTATCCCATGGACTGCAGGATGGCAGGCTTCTCCATCCTTCATATTTCCCAAAGTTTACTCAAATTCATGTCCATTGAATTGGCGATGCCATCTCACCATCTCATATCTGCTGCCCCCTTCTCCTTTTGCCTCAGTCTTTCTGAGCATCAGTCTTTTTCCAGTAAGTCCATTTTTCACATCAAGTGGCCAAAGTATTGGAGCTTCAGCTTCAGCATCAGTTCTTCCAATGAATATTCAGGGTTGATTTCCTTTAGGATTGACTGGTTCAATCTCCTTGCAGTCCAAGGGACTCTCAAGAGTCTTCTCCAGAACCACAATTCAAAAGCATTAATTGTTTGGCGCTCAGCCTTCTTTATGGTCCGACTCTCACATCCATATATGACTACTGGAAAAACAGAAGATTTGACCGTACAGATCTTTGTTGTCAAACTGATGTCTCTGCTTTTTTAATATGCTGTCTAGGTTTGTTATAATTTTCTTCCCAAGGAGCAATCTTTTTTTAAAATTTATGGCTGCAGTCACCATCTGCAGTGATTTTGGAGCCCGCGAAAATAAAATCTGTCAGTCCTTCCACTTTTCCCCTTCTATTTGCCATGAAGTGATGGGACCAGATACAATGATCATAGTCTTTGGAAAGTTGAGTTTTATGCTGGCTTTTCCACTCTACTCTTTCACCCTTATCAAGAGGCTCTTTAGTTTCTCTTCACTTTCTGCCATTAGAATGGGATCATCTGCATATCTGAGGTTGTTGATATTTCTCCTGGCAACCCTGATTCCAGCTTGTGATTCATTTAGCCCAGTATTTGGCATGATGTACTCTGCATATAAGTTAAATAAGCAGGGTAAATACCTAAATACGTACTCCTTTCCCAATTTGGAACCAGTCAGTTCCATGTCTGGTTCTAACTGTTGCCTCTTGACCTGCACACAGGTTTCTCGGGAGACAAGTAAGATGATATGATATTCCCATCTTTTAAAGAATTTTCCTCAGTTTGTTGTGATCCACACAGTCCAAGTCTTTTGAGGAGTCAATGAAGCAGAAATAGATGTTTTTCTGGAATTCTCTTGCTTTCTCTATGATCCAATGAATGTTGGCAATTTGATCTCTGGTTCCTCTGCCTTTTCTAAACCCAGTTTGTACATCTGCAATTTCTCAGTTCCCATACTGTTGAAGCCTGGCTTGAAGGATTTTGAGCAGAACCTTGCTAGCATGTGAAATGAACACAACTGGATTCTAGTTTGAGCATTCTTTGGCATAGCCCTTCTTTGGGATTGGAATGAAAACCGATCTTTTCCAGTTTTGTGGCCACTGCTGAGTTTTCCAAATCTTCTGATGTAATGAGTGAAGCAATTTACCAGTATCATCTTTTAGGATTTGAAATAACTCAGTTGGAATTCCATCACCTCCACTAACTTCGTCCGTAGTAATGCTGCCTAAGGCCCACTTGACTTCACACTCCAGGATGTCTGGCTCTAGGTGAGCGGCCACACCACTGTGGTTATCCAGGTCATTAAGACCATTTTTGTATAGTTCTTCTGTGTACTCTTGCCACCCCTTCTTAATCTCTTGTGCTTCTGTTAGCTCCTTACCATTTCTGTCTTTTATTGTGCCCATCCTTGTATGAAATGTCCCCTTCTCTCCTTGAAGAGATATCTAGTCTTTCCCATTCTATTTTGTCCCTCTATTTCTTTGCATTGTTCAGTTAAGAAGGCCTTATCTTCTTTGCTGTTCTTTGGACTCTGCATTCAGCTGGGTGTATCTTTCCCTTTCACTCCTGCCTTTCACTTCTTTTCCTCAGACAGCCACTTTAGCATTTTGCATTTCCTATTCTTTGGAATAGTTTTGGTCACTGCCTCCAATACAATGTTATCAGCCTCCATCCATATTTCTTCAGGCACTCTGTCTACTAGATCTAATCTCTTGAATCTATTCATCACTTCCAGTGTATAATCATAAGGAATTTGATAAGTCATACCTGAATGGCCTAGTGGTTTTCCCTACCTTCTTCAATTTAAGGCTGAATTTTGCAATACAGAGCTCATAATCTGAGCCGTAGTCAGCTCCAGGTCTTGTTTTTGCTGACTGAATAGAGCGTCTCCATCTTTGGCTGCGAAGAATATAATCAGTCTGATTTTATTATGGACCATTTTGTGAGGTTCATGTGTAGAGTCATCTCTTGTGTTGTTGAAAAAGGGTGTTGGCTATGATCAGTGTGTTCTCTTGACAAAATTTTGTTAGCTTTGGCCCTGCTTCATTTTGTACTCCAAGCCCAAATTTGCCTATTACTCCAGGTATTGCTTGACTTCTTCCTTTCGCAGTCCAGACTCCTATGATGAAAAGGACATTTTTTTTTTTTTTTTTGGTGTTAGTTCTAGAAGGTCTTGTAGGTCTTCATATAACCTGTTACCTTCAGCTTCATCAGCATCAGTGGTTGGGGCGTAGACTTGGATTATTGTGACGTTGAATGGTTTGCCTTGGAAGCAAACCGAAGTCATTCTGTCTGTTTTTAAGACTGCATCCAAGTACTGCATTTCAGATTCTTATGTTCATATGAGGGCTACTCCATGCCTTCTAAGGGCTTCTTGCCCACAGTAGTAGATATAGTGGTCATCTGAATTAAATTCACCCATTCCTGTTCATTTTAGCTCACTGATTCCTAAGATGTCGATATTCATTCTTGCCATCTCCTGCTTGACCGTGTCCAATTTACCTTGATTCATGGACCTAACATTCCAGGTTCCTATGCAATATTGTTCTTTACAACATTGGATTTTGCTTTTACCACCAAACACAGCCACAGCTGAGCGTCACTTCTGCTTTGGCCCAGCTGCTTCATTTTGGAGAGATTAGTAACTGCCCTCCAGTAGCGTGCTGGAAGGCTTCCTACCTGAGGGGGCTATCTTCCAGTGTCATTTCCTTTTGCCTTTTAATCCTGCCCATGGGGTTCTCGCAGCAAGAATGCTGGAGTGGTTTGCCATTCTCTACTCCAGTGGACTACGTTTTGTCAGAACTCTTTACTATGACCTTCAGTCTTGGGTAGCTCCTGATAGCATGGATCATAGCTTCATTGAGTTATTGAAGACCCTTCACCACCACAAGGCTATGGTCCATGAAGGGGGACATACCTGAATACATGTACCCGAATTGCAATTCTTTGATCCCTTTTGTTTTCCTGTTTTTTTTTTTTTTTTTTAAGGTTGAAATCCATAAGGTTAGATGACTTGTCAAGATACAGAGTAATTAAGGGTAAAGCAGTCCTTTGAAAATTGAGATCATGTCTCCCTGTGCGCCAATTTCCTGATTTTTTCCAGACTAAAAGTCCAAAGCTTCACCAGGCCTGCCGGATCCTGAGTGCTGGCCTCTCCTCTACTTTCTCATCAGCTCCCTCCAGGAGCGCTTTCTCCAGACCTGGGATTGCTCCCTGCACTTCACAACCTGGGCTCCCTTTGGGGATGCTCACTCCAGATGGCCTGGGAGCTCCCCGACTCCCGAGGTCTCTGTTTAGCCTCATGTCTCCAGGAGGACCACTCGGACCACCTTACCCAGGGCTTCCTGCTACCCTCTCCACTCATCTGTAGCTCCTTAGTCACCTTACCACCCCCCTACCCCCACAGCACTTGTCACCGTCCAACATACTAAACAGTTTACTAGTTTGTGTTCATTATGTATCTTCCTGTGCTAAACTGCTTCAGTTGCGTCTGACTCCGTGTGATGCCATGGACCGTAGCCTGCCAGGCTCCTCTGTCCATGGGATTCTCCAGGCAAGAATACTGGAGTGGATTCCCTCCAGTGGATTCCCATGCCCTCCTCCAGGGGATCTTCCCTACCCAGGGATAGAACCTGTGTCTCTAATATCTCCTGCATTGGCAAGCGTGCTATTTACCACCGGCACCACCTGGGATGCCTAGAGTGTAATTTTGTTCTCTGGTTATCTCAAGAGCTTGGGGTGAAGGACAGGTTTAAGCAATCTAGTATTTACTGAGGCGACAAGTAAGGGTGAGTGATACCTCCAACTCTGAAGTCTGACTGATCACAAAGTTTAGCTCACCAGCTAACCTCCGGATTTTTTTTTTTTTTTTTTTTTGGTTGATGTCTCATGACTAGATACACTTTTGAGATCCTACTGTGAAAAACAAAAAATCCAAGTTTTCCTCATAGCATTTAATTGCTATAGGATTTTAAAATAGGATTTTCTCCCAGTGATACACAAAAATATTTGAGGTAAAGTAAACTCAAAGTATAAGAATGAATAACTTCTATAGTAGAACTCAGGAAATATCTGTTGAATAAATACTGTATACTGAGCTTTTATTTTAGGTTGAAATGCAACCTGTCAGTATCACTTTAAATTCTTGAGTCTATAAATTTACAGTCAGTAAATAACAGGAGAATTTTACAGTCAGTACAACAAGCAAGAGCACAGCCTCTATATTCACATAACAAAGAAGTCCATCCTTACTGACTTTCCCCTTCAAGAACAATCTCTGGGAATGGAATGTTAATACATTACAGTGACACACACTGAAAATTCATGTGGCACCTATGGACCCTTACTTCCTTATGCTTTTCCAAATGTGATTTTTAACCCAGTGCTGTACGGTGTTAGTACTGTAGGGACAAAGTGGGAGCTTTCAGTCCTTTGACTATTGTTCACTCCATTCTGAAGCCTAGGAGATTTGGAGTAAATAGCTGAGAAGTGAGATTTTATTAAGAATTAGGACATCATCTCACTGAATTCTGATAGAAATAAAACATAATGCTATAAGGAAATTTTTCCACTTGTGAACATATTCTCATGAAAATTTTTTTCTAGGCTGTATAGTATTAGGAAAAAGTTTGAAAAAAGTTGCTTTTATTGAAAGAAGTTCCAGTATTCATATCTGTTGCCATTGACATACATTTGTTTCAAAATAAACTATCCTTGCCCTATAAAGCAATATTCTAGTTAAAGAGCTGATTTTAATATTTTGAACAGGTAATTGCATTTTCCTATATATTTTTACCAAGGTAGATGCAAATGCTGCTAGCACAATTGAAGATTATATATTGATAAAGAATACATAATTTAGTTGTGCTTGATGTTTGTTGTATTTTTTGGTGTTATAACATTCTCTATGTGGAGGGGAAAATTTGGGACCAAAAATAAAGTTGTAATACCCACAGCAGAAATGAAGAGATACATTCAAATACACTAGTAGAGAAGGTGCGGCTTATTCTCTTTTTCCTGCCTAAAAACAGTTAGATCTAGATTATTCTGTGACTACCACATTCTGAAAAGTATGGCTGTATACACCATGAAAATGGCTGTATATACCTTCAGCTCCGTAGAAGACTTTCACAGTAAAGAAAAAATGCAATTGGCCTTTGACTGGACCTGACAACTTGCTGTTGGCATGGCCTAGCATCAATCTCCAAATCTGACTTTCATATACAATAAGAAATACACATGCATGCACACAGAAGACAGAGGTTCCTTCTGGGTTAAGACGGTAGAATGAGTGCACACATCTAATTTGACGTCTCTGAAAATCTCATTAAGTATAGTGATGAGATGCTTTTAAAAAAGACATAAACCCATAAAAGGAAGAGAGGCAGCAGCCACAGATTTTTGAAAGTAGGAAGGCAGATGGGAAAGCTGGGTAGCCGGTGAGCTGACCCCAGAGAGAAACCCCAGCTAAGGCTGGGAAAAGCTGAGAAGCAACAATACTCACATCTCAGACCAGTCAGGACCTGCTAGAACCTGCAAGGTAACTGGGATGAGGAAGGTGGTGTGGAGTCTGCCTGATTCCGCTTCTGTACCTGCAGGATCCTGGCTGCAGGGCTTCAAGTGAGGGGCCCTCAGGGGTGGGGGTCAGGTTACCATATACAGCTCAGATGTAGAGAACCCACTAGCAACTCGTCAAGATCACAATGGCAGCAGGATCTCACCTCCAGGTAGGAGTCTGGAGAAGTTCCCTCTGAGGACTCTGACCAGCTCAAGAAGAAAGAGTTGAAGGTAAGTGACAGACTTTATTTTCTTGGGCTCCAAAATCACCACAGACAGTGACTACAGCCAGGAAAATAAAAGATGCTCGCTCCTGGGAAGAAAAGCAATGATAAAGCTAGACAGTGTATTAAAAGGTGCAAAAGTCCATGGAGTCAAAGCTATGGGTTTTTCGGTAGTCATGGATGGAAGTGAGAGTTGAACCATAGAGAAGGCTGACTGCTGAAGAATTGATGCTTTCGAATCGTGGTGCTGGAGAAGACTCTTGAGAGTCCCTTGGACTGCAAGGAGATCAAACTAGTCAATCCCTAAAGGAAATCAATCCTGACTATTCATTGGAAGGACTGATGCTTTGTCCACCTGATGCGAAGAGCTGGGAAAAGGCCCTGATTCTGGGAAAGACTGAAGGCAGGAGGAGAAGGGGATGACAGAGGATGAGATGGTTGGATGGCATCACTGACTCAAGGGACATGAGTTTGAGCAAGCTCCAGGAAATGGTGAGAGACAGGGAAGCCTGGCATGCTGCAGTCCATGGGGGTGCAAAGAGTCAGACATGACTGAGCGACTGAACAACTAACCTCAGAGGTTCCCCAGGAAAAGACTGGCCCAGATCAACCCACAGAGAAGGTCAAGCTGACTGACACTGGCCATATGCTGAGAAGTTCTAGTCACCTTTGTGCGAGCTAACACTTCAGTATGAGAAAAAATATCTTTGGTATTAGTGAATTCAGAGAGATCAAAATCAACCCAAAATGAAGTAAAAGAAAACACTGTCATTAAAATCTTCAGAGATAAGGTAGGATATCATAAGAATGAAATGAAAAAAGGGACACAGTAAACAAGGACAGCAACAATGAAGAACCTTAGAAATGACAGGTTTGGATGATAAAGTTGACCAGAACGTCCAGAAAATAGAACAAAAAGACAAAGAAGTAGAAAGTGGGAGAAGGAAGTCAGAGGGCCAGTCCCCATATCCCGCCTCTAAATGATGAATTTTCATGAGACAGCAGAGAAGATGAAGGAAGAACTCATTAAACACACACACACACACACACACACACACACACACACACCACATTCTAGAACGGATGGTCATGATTCACCAGTTTGAAATGACCCCTTGAATCTCCACTATAGTAGACAAAAATACACCCATACCCAGGAATTTCATTATGAAAATTTACAACACTAGGGTAAAAGTGGTTTGTACAAAATTCCAAACATAAAACAAGCAACATCCACCACTGGTCACCTTCAAACGTCTCAATGGCTCTGGACTTAATAGTCCTGAAAATGAGCATATCAGGGTGCAATGCCCTCAAAATTCCAAAGGACATTATTTCTGGTCGAAAAGCATATATCAAGTCAACCTCTCAAGCAGCAAGAGGATGGAAAAAAGTCATTTTCTGACATGCAAGATCTCAAACAATATTGCTTTTCTTGTGGTTTTTCTCCAGGAGCCAGGAGGACCCCATGCACAAGGAGCAGCGGCCAAGAGGAGTTACCCCACGTCCGAGGTCAGGGACAGCGGCCGAGAGTGCCAGGCTGCAATGGCGCAGGAATCAGTGAACTGAAATGGATTGGAACGGGTGAATTTAACTCAGATGACCATTATATCTACTACCGCTGGCAGGAATCCCTTAGAAGAAAAGGAGTAGCCATCATGGTCAATAAAAGAGTCCGAAATGCAGTACTTGGATGCAATCTCAAAAACGATAGAACTATCTCTGTTTGTTTCCAAGGCAAACCATACAATATCACAGTTATCCAAGTCTATGCCCCAACCAGTAATGCTGAAGAAGCTGAAGTTGAACGGTTTTATGAAGACCTACAAGATCTTTTAGAACTAACACCCAAAAAAGATGTCCTTTTCATTACAGGGGATTGGAATGCAAAAGTAGGAAGTCAAGAAACACCTGGAGTAACAAGCAAATTTGGCCTTGGAATACGGAATGAAGTAGGGCAAAGACTAATAGGGTTTTGCCAAGAAAATGCACTGGTCATAGCAAACACCCTCTTCCAGCAACACAAGAGAAGACTCTACACATGGACATCACCAGATGGTCAACACCAAAATCAGACTGATTATATTCTTTGCAGCCAAAGATGGAGAAGCTCTATACAGTCAACAAAAACAAGACCAGGAGCTGACTGTGGCTCAGATCATGAACTCCTTATTACCAAATTCAGACTCAAATTGAAGAAAGTAGGGAAAACATCATACTAGACCATTAAGGTATGACCTAAATCAAATCCCTTATGATTATACAGTGGAAGTGAGAAATAGATTTAAGGGCCTAGATCTGATAGACAGAGTTCCTGATGAACTATGGAATGAGGTTCGTGACATTGTACAGGAGACAGGGATCAAGACCATCCCCATGGAAAAGAAATGCAAAAAAGCAAAATGGCTGTCTGGAGAAGCCTTACAAATAGCACTGAAAAGAAGAGAGGCGAAAAGCAAAGGAGAAAAGAAAAGATATAAGCATCTGAATGCAGAGTTCCAAAGAATAGCAAGAAGAGATAAGAAAGCCTTCTTCAGCAATCAATGCAAAGAGATAGAGGAAAACAACAGAATGGGAAAGACTAGAGATCTCTTCAAGAGAATTGGAGATACCAAGGGAACATTTCATGCAAAGATGGGCTCGATAAAGGATAGAAATGGTATGGACCTAACAGAAGCAGAAGATATTAAGAAGAGGTGGCAAGAATACACAGAAGAACTGTACAGAAAAGATCTTCACGACCCAGATAATCATGAGGATGTGATCACTAATCTAGAGCCAGACATCTTGGAATGTGAAGTCAAGTGGGCCTTAGAAAGCATCACTAAGAACAAAGCTAGTGGAGGTGATGGAATTCCCGTTGAGCTGTTTCAAATCCTGGAAGATGATGCTGTGAAAGTGCTGCACTCAATATGCCAGCAAATTTGGAAAACTCAGCAGTGGCCACAGGACTGGAAAAGGTCAGTTTTCATTCCAATTCCAAAGAAAGGCAATGCCAAAGAATGCTCAAACTACCGCACAATTGCACTCATCTCACACGCTAGTAAAGTAATGCTCAAAATTCTCCAAGCCAGGCTTCAGCAATATGTGAACCGTGAACTCCCTGATGTTCAAGCTGGTTTTAGAACAGGCAGAGGAACCAGAGATCAAATTGCCAACATCCGCTGGATCATGGAAAAAGCAAGAGAGTTCCAGAAAAACATCTATTTCTGCTTTATTGACTATGCCAAAGCCTTTGACTGTGTGGATCACAATAAACTGTGGAAAATTCTGAAAGAGATGGGAATACCAGACCACCTAACCTGCCTCTTGAGAAATCTGTATGCAGGTCAGGAAGCAACAGTTAGAACTGGACATGGAACAACAGACTGGTTCCAAATAGGAAAAGGAGTACGTCAAGGCTGTATATTGTCTCCCTGCTTATTTAACTTATATGCAGAGTACATCATGAGAAACGCTGGACTGGAAGAAACACAAGCTGGAATCAAGATTGCCGGGAGAAATATCAATAACCTCAGATATGCTGATGACACCACCCTTATGGCAGAAAGTGAGGAGGAGCTAAAAAGCCTCTTGATGAAAGTGAAGGAGGAGAGCGAAAAAGTTGGCTTAAAGCTCAACATTCAGAAAACGAAGATCATGGCATCCGGTCCCATCACTTCATGGGAAATAGATGGGGAAACAGTGGAAACAGTGTCAGACTTTATTTTTTTGGGCTCCAAAATCACTGCAGATGGTGACTGCAGCCATGAAATTAAAAGACGCTTACTCCTTGGAAGAAAAGTTATGACCAACCTGGATAGTATATTCAAAAGCAGAGACATTACTTTGCCGACTAAGGTCCGCCTAGTCAAGGCTATGGTTTTTCCTGTGGTCATGTATGGATGTGAAAGTTGGACTGTGAAGAAAGCTGAGCGCCGAAGAATCGATGCTTTTGAACTGTGGTGTTGGAGAAGACTCTTGAGAGTCCCTTGGACTGCAAGGAGATCCAACCAGTCCATTCTGAAGGAGATCAGCCCCTGGGATTTCTTTGGAAGGAATGATGCTAAAGATGAAACTCCAGTACTTTGGCCACCTCATGTGAAGAGCTGACTCATTGGAAAAGACTCTGATGCTGGGAAGGATTGGGGACAGGAGGAGAAGGGGACGACAGAGGATGAGATGGCTGGATGGCATCACTGACTTGATGGACGTGAGTCTGAGTGAACTCCGGGAGATGGTGATGGACAGGGAGGCCTGGCGTGCTGCGATTCATGGGGTCGCAAAGAGTCGGAGACGACTGAGTGACTGAACTGAACTGAACTGATAGCTTCTTCATTGAAGTGTCTGTTTCTGTCTTTTGCTCCTTTTTCTAATGCAATTTTTCTTTTCTTTTTTTTTTCTTTTTACTGTTGACTCTTGAATCTTCTTATCTATGTGGGACATACGGTGTGTAAATCATTTCTTTCAGCCTGCAACTTGTCTTTTCATCCTCTTAATAAGGCAGTTTGCAGAGCAAACATCTTAAATGTTCATGGTATCTACTTTGTCAATTTTCTTATCATGGGTTGTGGTTTTTTGCTTAGCTCCAGATCCTGAAGATTTTGTTTTTTCTAAAAATCCTATGGCTTTATGTTTTATATTTAACTCCATGATTCATTTTGTGTTAATCTGTATTATTTGACTTTTATAACTAGGCACATTTATTACTTTGGTAAAATAAGAATTCTTTGAAAAACATCTCAAAGGCTCAAAAAACATCTAAAAGGCTCATGAAACAGTATGGTTCCTACTACTTGTGACACATCCTCTTTCCTGTTCTGTCTCACCCCACCCATTTACCCTAAATCTCTCTACCTGCCCTGAGTGTGACCTCACGACCCTCCATTGTAGACTGGAAAGGCCTGAAGACATAGTCTTTTCATCTGGTTCCCACTCCCAGTTTTCCTGTTCGTTGTTGTTCAGAAGTCATGTCCAACTTTTGATGACCGTATGGACTGCAGCACATCAGGCCTCCCTATCCTTCACCATCTCCCAGAGTTTGCTCAAACTCACATCCATCGAGTCCGTGATGCCATCCAGCCATCTCATCCTCTGTCATCCCCTTCTCCTCCTGCCTTCCATCTTTCCCAGCAACAGGGTCTTTTCCAATGAGCTGGTTCTTTGAATCAGGTGGACAAAGTATTGCAGCATAAGCTTCAGCATGAGTCCTTCCAATGACTATTCAGGGCTGATTTCCTTTAGGATGGGCTGGTTTGAGCTCCTTGTAGTCCAAGTGACTCCCAAGAGTCTTCTCCAACACTTCAGTTTTCCATCTCTTTCTTATTTCTTCTTTTAGAACTTCTCCATCATCAGTTCTATCTCAGATGTTTAAAAAAATCACCCACTGCTCTCTAGCACAAAAGATAAAAACTCTTATTTGTCCCTTTTATGTGCTTCCCTACCACGTGTCATAGAAGTGTGTGTGTGTGTGTGTGTGTGTGTGTGTGTGTGTGCTGCTGCTGCTGCTGCTAAGTCACTTCAGTCCTGTCCGACTCTGTGTGACCCCATAGACAGCAGCCCACCAGGCTCCCCCATCCCTGGGATTCTCCAGGCAAGAATACTGGAGTGGGTTGCCATTTCCTTCTCCAGTGCATGAAAGAGAAAAGTGAAAGTGAAGTCGCTCAGTCTGTCCGACTGTTAGCGACCCCATGGACTGCAGCCCACCAGGCTACTCCGTCCATTGGATTTTCCAGGCAAGAGTACTGGGGTGGGGTGCCATTGCCTTCCCCGTGTGTGTGTGCAGTCTCACAAAAGTTCTAAGTATGAGGGCGGCTCCACACCAGCTGAAATAATTCAAGCCTGGGGAATAAGGGTCACTCTTGTAGCTTTTTCTTTAAAGTTTCCACAGTCACCTCAGAATTAGGACACCACATCCCTATTCTTCCAAAACTGCATTCTTCCCCCCTCCCTCCCCGTGGATATTTTATTAGCAATCATCACTTCATTCACATTTATCACTGCTGAAAAACAGGATCTCTCACCTTCCTGCTCATCCTACTTTAACGCAAGTCACAACCAATTTTAGGCACAAATATTACAAAACTACATTCTTGTAACCTCCTAAAGTATGAGTTATCTTAACCTTCCGTACAAACTCAGCACACAACTGATGATTCCCAGGAAGGTAAAACATACTCTGCACAATGCCTGCCGACCACGGGAATCTCGAATGGGGAATTCAGTCAAAGTGGTAATCTGTGTTTACCAAAAATCTGTGTTTACTAACCAGCACTCTTGTAATTTGGAAAACCTGATTTTTGTTGTCTTTGTTCTCAGGCTTGCTAATTAGCAACATTTGGAAATACTAATTTACTCTAATGAGAGATCCATTATGTAAGACACTTGAGCACTTTCTCTGTAAGATCAAAGATCCCTGTCATGCTGATTGAGTAGGTAACTCGTGCATTATCAGCATCTTAAATTATGTTAGCTATGATACAAATTTCTCTAAGATTCTCTATTAAGGATTGTCAATTAACCTTACTAACTGGCTAGCAGAAATGCTGGCAGAATTTCCTGGATAGCTCCTGACACTTAATTAAAAGAGGTCTTTCTGTTTTGTGTGATGATTTGAAGCACTGGAGAGTTAAAAAATGATTAACATGGTCTCTACTGCTGAAATTCCTGATCACACCATAATAATGCCTAGCTAACTGCCGATATAGAGAAGATGAAAAAATACTTTACAAATTCTCTTTAATTGCACAGGTTACTATATTCACCATCTTTTTTCAAATGGTAACACTGGAGTATGTTTTTATACTCCTTTTAAAGTTATTGCAACTATAAGGCAATACAGGATTTTCATTATCTTAAAAATCACTCAAATACCATTTATTGACTAACCCAGCATTCAGTGATTCAGCAATAAACAATTTAAATAATAATATCACATCCTGTGATTCAGCAGTCTCATTCGTGTGGGGGCTTTTTATAATCCCAAAGCAATTTCTATCAAGAGGGTGCATGGATCCACTCCAAATAAATATTAAATCATTTACTTGATCATTATCTGTTAATTATTTATTCACAATAAATATTTTTTATTTTGAGCAACAATTATGGGCCATGTACTTCCATATAGTAAACTATTATATCCTGTAATATAGTAAATGAACACCTCTCTTCCAGAACAAATGAACTATTTCTGTCATCTTTAATAAAAGCAATGATCCATGATAAAAAATAGTCTGACTAATATATATATATATATATATATAAGGATGACTAATTTCTTTCTGTGATTATATAAATTATTTTACAGGAAGACTCCTAAAACTCTCTATAAAGAATAGAGATATAAAGTTTGTATGGTCATATAATTTTAAACTTTCATTTGTCACTGATAGGGTTTCCCTGATGGCTCACATAGTAAAGAATCTGCTTGAAATATGGAAGATGGGTTTGATCCCTGGGTCAGGAAGATCCCCTGGAGAAAGGAATAGCTACCCAGTCTAGTATTTTTGCCTGAAAGATCCCACGTACAGAGGAGCCTGGGGTCCACAGTCAGTGGGGTTGCAAAGCGTCGGATACAGCTGACTAACACTTTCACTTTCTTGCCATTGACAGAAATTGCCATCAGGGACTTCTCTGGCAGTCTAGCGGTTAAGAATCTGCCTTGTAGTACAGGGGACTTGGGTTCAACCCCTGGCTGGGGAACTAAGATCCCACATGCTGTGGGGCAACTAAGCCCACACGCTGCAACTCCTGAGCCTGTGTACTCTAGAGCCCACGCTCTGCAAGAGAAGCCTATACCACAGTGAAGACTGAAGGCAGCCAGAATTAAAAAAAAAAAGAAAAGAAATTGCCATTAAGTACTGGAAGAAATGAAGATGAAAACATGAAAGTTAATCAAGGCCAGGATATTAACTGATTAAAATTAATGTCGAAATTAGCATTAATGAATTAACAACTAGTAGCAATACATTCCATGCATTGAGGACCTATTCTGTCTTGGGCAAGAATATTACACTCATTACATCTCATTAGAACACCAACAAGCCTATTAGGGGGGTTTATTCCTTCTACTTTAGAAAAAGAATGAATGCAAGCACAGTGAGGTTAAGTCAGTGGCCTCCTCTCAGCCAACCTTGTGGGGGTTGTGGGATTTGAAACATGTTCTCTTTTATTCCAAAACTGTGTGTTTAACCACTGTGTTGGATTAATTTAATTTTCATAAAAAAAATTCTTGAGAACTCACTATACTCAATTGAAAATGATACCTAGCAGAGAGCCCTGTGGGGCTCCTGGGCACAAAATCTTTCAGTGTCCCCCATTTCTTGCTTATAGGAAACAGCCTTCATTCAGCCTCTGGGAGTTCCAAAGGGCAGATTCAAGCAGTGCTTAACTAGGGAAGGAGGCAGAGACAGCGACAAGGGAAGAACACTCAGGAAACAACAGCGCAGTCTTGGGGCGAGGTCCTGATTCCCCCTCCAGGGATACAATATTGTTGAGCTGTTTTGCAGGCACTGAAACCCTCACTAGGAAGGGAAAGCTAACAATTAATGATAGTGTGCTGCCAACAACCATGAACACCCCAGACCTGAAGGAACCTGAAGGTTGGTGATGCTGACTCCCAGTTACCTCACCATCAACCACTGAGGAAAATGTCCACAAGCCGATTATACCCCCTTTGAACTATGACAATAAAAACTTCTCACTACCCGCTCCAAGTGGGGCACAGTTTTTGGAGGCACCAGCCTGTTGTGTTCCCTCTTTGCTTGGCAAAGAAATAAAGCTACTCTCTCCTCCTAAATTCCATCTCTTTCTATTTAGCACTCATGTACAGAAGAGTGTACTAGGTTTTGGTAACAAAAACAAAGACGTAAACCTCACAGCTTTGTGACAACATTATTATTTTTTTTAACCCATACACACACATATCGACTTTTGTAGACTTTTGTAGTTTCACCAGTAAGTCATCTCAGTGTTTGCAATAAAAGCAAGGTATGTTTGTAGTCGAGCAGGACTGCCTTTTTTGGAACAAACATTTGGGTAGTCCTAGAGAAAGTGAAAGTGAACTTGCTCAGTCGTGTCTGACTCTTTGTGACCCCATGGACTGTAGCCTGCCAGGATCCTCTGTCCGTGGGATTTTTCCAGGCAAGAATACTGGAGTGGGTTGCCATTTCCTTCTCCAGGGGATCTTCCTGACCCAAGGATTGAACCTGGGTCTCCCGCATTGTAGGCAGATGAGAAGCCAAGTGATTATAAGAAAACAAAGGCCAACCAGACGCAGGTAATTGAGACAGTCACTATCCACGCCTACTGGCATGGTCTCAGCTGGCCCTGAGCACAGTAAAATAACTGCACTAGGTCAAACTGGAAGAGGTCGATGGATGGCTCCTGCCATTCTAGACTAAGGCAGGCAGCGCTTCACCTCAGGGAGAAACATTCTGAAACATGACAAAGTGACTTAAAGAACTTACTTAATCTAACTTACAAAAAGATGAACTCTGTTTCTTTTGAACCATATTCAGAGACATCTGACTTCAATCAAACAGCCATGGTTTGTGGTGGCCCAACAAACAGCAGAATTACAAATCTCCATTATTTATTAATCAAATCTGTTGGGGAAGTCAAAACAGATCTGGTAAACTCTCCTTAACTTTCAATTCTTATTCGGTGAGCAGTGATACTGCCAGGAAATGCCAATGTGTCAACACTGGTACCATTTGGATGATCTTGGCTAGAGATGGCAACATTTAAGTGTGGCCTTTCAAAAAATAATGGGAGTTACTGATGCATTACCTTGACATCTGAAAGGATTGGTAAGACTATTTATAGTCTATATAATGACTAAAGGGGTATGGCCCAAGCAGATTTGCCATATTAAAAACAGATAACAAATCACTTGACTAACACTGAACTTACAGCTGATTTAGTCCACATTTCACATGTTCACTCATTTGAGATATGACTTAAGTGAAAGAACTCCGCTGAGCAGCCCAGAAGGACATGAAGAGCTTTGGAACCACACCTCAGTGCAATTCCAAACCCTGACCCGCTACTTAGCCTGAGCTACATAGGCAAATTATTTAGATTTTCTGAGTCTCGATTTTTTCTTATCTGCAAAATGGCTGTGTGGGTGCTGAAGGAGCCAGTAGATGGGAAAGGCTTCATCAGCGCCTGGCATGTATCAGGTGCTAAGGACGCTGTCTTCCTTCTCGTTCCTTCCGAGGTTCTGGAAGTGGAGGAACACAAGGTGATCAGACATCAGCTCTGTGTTTGCAAAACCAACTGCTCATAAGAAGAGTGACAGGTGGTGAGCCGCAACACTGGGGCCTCTTTCCCTGGACTCCACGTCAGGCCGTCCTGTGACCTGTGACCCTGAGGGTGCGGTGACGTCACTCTGCGAGTCTTGAGCAGACCTTGCAGGTTCTCCTCTTGCTCTTGTAACAGAGAACAATCCTGACTCCAACTTGGATCCGTTTCCTTTACTTGGACTTTTGTATTCTATTGCTTTTGCTTAGAGTTAAGAATGTTGCCTATAGCCTGAAACAATCAGGAAGAGCCCATTTTCAAGACTCTGACCTTAAGGGTATAATACTTTTCCATTCACAAAGAGATAAGGTATTGCAGAACAGAGAATAACATTTGTCTTGTTGGAGGTTTACAGGACATCGTGACCTGACCTGGCTTCCCTTGTGGTGACACTAATGGTAAAGAATCTGCCTGCAAATGCAGTAGACACAGGAGACACGGGTTTGATCTCTGGTTGAAATGGAGGAGGAAATGGTAACCCACGCCAGTATTCTTGCCTGGAAAATTCCATGTGCCAAGGAGCCTGGTGGGCTACAGTCCGTGGGGCCACAGAAAGTCGACATGACTGACAGACGAAGCACTGCATCGTGACCTGATCTACATGGACAGCTGCAAGAACAAAGGATTCCTACACCAAGATGTCTGCAACAACATCCCTCCCTCATCTGCCTTTAAAAATGCTTTGTGAAACATTTCAAGGAGTCTGGGGCCTTTGGGGGACATGAGTGACCTGTTCTCCTTCCTTGGCCCTGCAATAAACCTTTCTCTGCTCCAAACTCAAATGTTTCAGTATCGTTTAGCCTCACTGTGCATCAGGCACACAGACTTTTGTTGGGTGACACTCTCTAGGGAACCCAGCACCATGAGAACCAGCTGACCTGCTGGAGATTGGGAGACCTCATGCAGCAGAGATGGGTTCTGCCAGCAGCTAACCCCCGATGCCCAGGTGAGTCCAGCCAAGCCCAAAGTGCTGCCTGGCAGAAGTGCAAGATGAAAGCTGGATGCTGTTTTAAGCCACTAAGCCTGAGGGGAGAGGACAATTTTGCTTGAAAATGCAAATGCAAGATGTCATGAGGTCATGATATTTTTCGATCAAAGCACAAAACCTTTGGAACACAGGTTCAAAACAATTTGGGGAAAGCTTAGTCACTGGCTCTGACAGAATGATGTACACCAGTTGCTACTGTGTAAGATTAATGAAAGATGCAAATCTCTCACCAGCGGGAATTCAGGATTTCATGTGCAAATGAATCTTTGTCACTAGAGGTACAGATATTAATTTTCCCCAGGCAATATTCTTCTGAGGTTTCTATATTTTCAGAATTTAGGAACTGTTGTTATGTATTGTACATGGCAACAGAGGAAAAGGATGGCAAGAGAGAGAAGCTGAGAAAAACATGACATTGAAAATAAAATAAAAGCATTTACAATAATTTGAAGTTCATGCTGCATATACAGAAAGCAGAGCCTGGGTAACTTGGCATTTTCCTGGGTCAGCCATTGAAAGGATCCTGGCCTTTTCTCTTTCTTTCTTTCTTTTTCACCCAGTAGAACACTCCATGACAGCAATTAAATATAATTTTAAAATTGTGTCATATTAGCTTCTTTTTGTGGAGCAGAAAACTAAGTGTGCCTTTGAAGGAAATAGTTTGAAATATACAAATGAAAAGTCACCATGCAGTTCAAAAGTGCTTCCCTTACCTAAGGGATAAATTCTGTGACTCGTGTAATAGCTAACTTTGCACTTATTTTGTGAAAAATGTGAAGGCTGCAGAGTGAGGAAGATGCCTTCCCCCCACACAAGTGCCAATCAGCTGTAACTGGGGAAGGGCTGGTGGTAAAATTTACAGACAGATGGGTCACGTCCACTCAGGTGGCTCCTTCAGTGCCCAGCAGAATGCTAGTCCTGGGCAGTTCCCCCAAATTCAGGTGACTTGAATGGAACCCCACCAGTTGAAGGGAATTCAGCACCCTGTGAAGGGTCCACCTTGAGACATGCGCGCACACACACACACACACACACACACACATTATGACAGGTGGGGCGCAGGGGACTCACTTCTTGGGAAATCCAGGAAGTAAACAGATGGATCAGGGTTCCTGGGGGAGAAAGCCATGCAAACTGCTTTCCTCTGAATCAGAAGAGATGAGGCCAGGTCGGGACAGCATCCCTCGAGAGAGGGAGAGGATTTTCTCTCTGCCAGCTGCATGTCACAAAGACATCCAGGAAACAAATGGAGGGGCTGATGTGGGGAAGAGATGAGACTTGTAGGCAAGCCCTATAGTGATCTGGGGAATATCTCCCCACCCCCAGCTGAGGCCTGAGATGACATCATGACCAGTGAGGGCTTGACTCTGTCTGAGCCAGAATCACACATCCAGGTTGCTGCTGGACTCGTGACTTTGGAGTGGTATTTGTTTGTAGGACTTGCACAGGACTAGGGGGAAACAGAAACCCCACTCTTGGAGGGCACACATAAACTCTTGTGTGCACCAGGACTCAGGGGAAAGGAGCAACGACCGCATGGAAGACTGAACCAAAACTACCTGCTAAGTAGTATATGGTTTCCTTCAGAGGCAGGGGGTGGCTGTGGCTCACTGCGGAGGCGAGGATAATGGCAGCAGCAGATCTGGAAAGAGCTCACTTGTGTGAGCCTCCCCGAAGGCTGCCATTAATCCCACTACAGAGTCTGTAGGCTCCAGGGCTGGGTTGCCTCAGGCCAAACAACCATCAGGGGGGAACACAGCCCCAACAGCAGACAAAGTTTATGGAACATGACCTGCCCACCACAGCAAGACCTGGCTCTACCCATCACCAGTCCTCCCATCAGGATGCTTGCACAAGCTTCTCCAACAGACTCATCCACCAGAGGAAAGACAGCAGAAACAAGAAGAACTACAATCCTGCTGCCCATAGAATGAAAGTCACAATCAACAAAAGACAAAATGAAAATGCAGATGATTACATCCCAGACGAAGGAACAAGATACAACCCCCGACAAACAACTAAATGAAGAGGAGATGGGCAATCTGCTGGAAAAAGAATAATGATAGTGAAGATGATCCAAGATCTCAGAAAAAGAATGGGGACAAAGATTGAGAAGACACAGAAATGTTCCAAAAAGACCCAGAAGAACTAAAGAGCAAACAGACAGAAATGAAAAATAAAATAACCGAGGTGAAAATTACACTAGAAAGAATCGACAGTAGAATAACTGAGGCAGAAGAAAGATAAGTGACCTGGAAGACAGGATGGTGGAAATCACTGCTACAGAGCAGAACAAAGAAATGAGAATGGAAAGAAATGAAGACAGCATAAGAGACCTCTGGGGCACATTGAACATACCACCATTCACTTATAGGGGTCCCGGAAGGAGAAGAGAGAAAGGACCTGCGAACAGTATTTGGGGAGATCATAGCTAAAAGACTTTTCTCACATGGGAAAGGAAACAGTCAACCAAGTCCAGGAAGTGCAGAGAGGCCCAGGCAGGATAAACCCAAGGAGGAGAACCCTGAGACACACAGGAATCAAACTGAAAAAATTAAAGACAAAGAAAAATATGAAAAGCAACAAGGGAAAGATGACAAATATCATACAAGGGAAATCCCATAAGGTTACCAGCTGACTTCCCAGCAGAAGCTCTGCAGGAAAGAAGGGAGTGGTATATTTAAAGAAGGGAGTATATTAAAGTGGTATATTTAAAGAAGGGGTACATTAAAGAAGGGAGTGATATATTTTAAATGGTGAAAGGGAAGAACATACAACCAAGAATACTCTACCCAGTAAGGCTTTCATTCACATTTTATGGAGAAATCAAAAGCTTTAAAGACAAGCAAAAGCTAAAGAGAATTCAGCACAACCAGAGCAGCCTTGAAACAAATGCTAAATGAACTCCCCCAGGCAGAAAAGAGACTAGCAACTTAAAAATAAACTTGTACATACATACACTTCTATATCAAAACCTCATGGGAACAGCAAACCCAAAAACCGCAATAGATAAACATATAAAAAGCAAAACACAACCCCAAACAACACGAAAGATGGTCGTTAAACCACAAGAGAACAAAAAAGGATGGGGAGAAAAACCACAAACCCAAAACAATTAAGAATAGGGCAACATGAACATATACACTGATAATTACCTTAAATGTACATGGATTAAATACACCAACAAAAGACACATACTAGCGGAATGGATACAAAAATACGGCTCATATATATGCCACCTAAAAGAGGACACATGCAGATTGAAAGTGATGGGATGGAAAAAGATAATTCCATGCAAGTGGAAATCAAAAGACAGCTGGAGTAACAATACTCCTATCAGACAAAATAGACATTAAATAAAGACTGTTACAAGATATAAGGAAGGACACTACATAATGATCAAGGAATCAATCTGATAACAATTGTAAGTATATATGTACCCAATATAAGAGCACCAAAATATATAAGGCAAATACTGACAGCCATAAAGAGAGAGATTTAGAGTAACACAATCATAGAGGGGGACTGTAACATCCCACATCCATCAATGGACAGATCATCCATGTAGAAAATCAACAGGGAAACACAGATCTTATACGACACATTAGACCAGACAGACTTAATAGCAATTTATAGAACATTTCATCCAAAAGCAGCAGAATACACATTCTTCTCAACTGGAACATGGAACATTTCATAAGACTACCACACACTGTGCCATGGCATTAGTCTTGGTAAATTTAAGAAAACTGAAATCACATCAAGTATCTTCTCTACTCACATGCTGTGAGATTAGAAATAAACTACAAGGAAAAAAAAACTGTAAAAACAAAAACATGTGGAGAATAAACAATATTCTACTAAACAACCAATGGATCATTGAAGAAATCAAAGAAGAAAAAAAAATACCTACAGACAAATGACAATAAAAACACAATGACCCCAAACCTATGGGATGCAGAAAAAGCAGTTCTTTTAAAAATTATTTATTTATTTGGCTGTATCAGGTCGTAGTTGTGGGATGTGGGATCTTTGCTGCATCATGTGAGAGCTTCTGTTGAAGTGCATGACCTGTCTGTTGTGGCTCGCAGGCTCAGCAGTTGCAGCACGTGGGCTTAGTTGCTCCACAGCATGTGGGATCTTAGTTTCCCAACCAGGGGATTGAACCCAGTCCCCTGCAATGCAAGGCATATTCTTAACCACTGGAATACCAGGGAGGTCCCAAAAGTAGCTCTAAGAGGAAAGTTTACAGCAATAAAAACTTACTTCGGGAAACAAGAAGATTTGCAAATAACCTAGTCTTACACCTAAAACGTCTAGAGAAAGAACAAACAAAACCTAAAGTTAGTAGAAGGAAAGAAATCATAAAGATCAGAGCAGAAATAAATGAAATAGAGACCCGCGCCCCCCCCGCAAAAAAAAAAAAA
>SJYX01014159.1:0-72662 GCA_006410675.1 Oreotragus oreotragus | reverse complement strand
TCACTCAGACTCACGTCCATCGAGTCCATGATGCCATCCAGCCATCTCATCCTCGGTCATCCTCTTCTCCTTCTGCCCCCAATCCCTCCCAGCATCAGAGTCTTTTCCAATGAGTCAACTCTTCGCATGAGGCGGCCAAAGTACTGGAGTTTCAGCTTTAGCATCATTCCTTCCAAAGAAATCCCAGGACTGATCTCCTTCAGAATGGACTGGTTGGATCTCCTTGCAGCCCAAGGGACTCTCAAGAGTCTTCTCCAACACCACAGTTCAAAAGCATCGATTCTTCGGTGCTCAGCTTTCTTCACAGTCCAACTCTCACATCCATACATGACCACAGGAAAAACCATAGCCTTGACTAGGCGGACCTTAGTCGGCAAAGTAATGTCTCTGCTTTTGAATATACTATCCCCTGTAGTAAAGGGTATCAAATTTGGCAGAAATTGCTAAAATTTACATGGCTTCCCTGGTAGCTCAGCGGGTAAAGAATCCACCTGCAATGCAGGAGACCCTGGTTTGATTTCTGGGTCGGGAAGATTCCTTGGAGAAGGGATCGGCCACCCAGCTCAGTATTCTTGGGCTTCCCTGGTGGCTCAGATGGTAAAGAATCCACCTGCCATGCGGGAGACCTGGGTTTGACCCTTGGGTTGGGAAGATCTCCTGGAGAAGGGAACGGCTACCCACTCCAGTATTCCGACCTGGAGAATTCCATGGACAGAGGAGCCTGGTGGGATACTGTCCATGGGGTCACAAAGAGATGGACATGACTGAGAGGCTTTCACTTTTTCAATTTCATTAAGATTTATAGATTAACCTTAATTTCTTTTTTTTTATGTTATCTTTCAGTTATAGGCCCAATATTTTTCCAATGTAACTTATTTAATAACTTCAAGGCCACTGTAAGTTTTTATTTTTCTTACTGCAATTCATCTACTTTCCCTGAGCTCCTAGTGGGCACTGAAATGCCTAAAATATGTAAAGGAAAAAAAGAAGTGGAAAAAGAGAGCCCCAAAAGTATATGAGCAAAGAGATCTGAAATAATCAGGAGCTGGATGCAGTATTATATATTATTTTGTATGATAAGTGGATTTTAGAAATACTTAAAACCTGGGAAGGCACCATAAATAAAAATGTATAAATTGAAGTCTACATTTATTTGATAGCTACTGCAGGTTTTTTTTTTTTTTTCTATAAAGAGAATTTCTCTGTTGCCAAGGTCTAATGTTGAGGTGAGTCAGAGGTCATGGTTCTGGCCTGCTGGGTACAATAAGGAGTCGGGGGTCACAGTCTCTTGTGAATAGGTGACCAGCCACGCTACTCAAAATGACAGCAGTTGGCCTCTGGTTACTTGGGGAACTCAGGACCAATTCAGTCAGGCATCAACCAGGGAAAATCAATTCCTTTTTAACCAAATGGAAATGCACTTATACAAAATGGTGCAGAAAGTGGATGGTGGGAGATCTTTCCAATTTGTGATCTGGAGAGAGAAGGACTTCTGTTTCTGTCTGACCTCTGAGGCATTTTTGCAGTAACTTGAAATAGTGTGACGGACAGGGCTGACTCTAGGAATCCTTGAAAAATGCTTTCCCTCTGGCCAAACATGCAAGGGGAATTCATTTTCCATCTGGATTCTGCTGCTGCTACTGCTAAGTCACTTCAGTCGTGTCCGACTCTGTGTGACCCCATAGACGGCAGCCCACCAGGCTCCCCCGTCCCTGAGATTCTCCAGGCAAGAACACTGGAGTGGGTTGTCATTTCCTTCTCCAATGCATGAAAGAGAAAAGTGAAAGTGAAGTCGCTCAGTCTGTCCAACTGTTAGCGACCCCATGGACTGCAGCCCACCAGGCTACTCCATCCATTGGATTTTCCAGGCAAGAGTACTGGGGTGGGGTGCCATTGCCTTCCCCGATCTGGATTCTATGACATTTATATTTAGATGTGTTCAACCAACTGTAGGGACTTCACAGCTTGGAGGCGCATGCTTTCTGAAGACATGTAGGAAGGGTGTGGACTCCCTGGGGCATTATGTGTTTCCACCATGTAGGAACCTAGGGCGGGAGCTGCCCCCTTCTCCTTTTGCCTTCAATCCTTCCCAGAATCAGAATCTTTTCATGTGAGTTGACTCTTTGTATCAGATGGCCAAAGTATTAGAGTTGTAGTTTCAGCATCAGTCCTTCCAATGAATATTCAGTGTTGATTTTCTTTAGGATTGATTGATTTGATCTCCTTGCAGTCCAAGGAACTCTCAAGAGTCCTGTCTAACATCACAGTTCAAAAGCATCAATTCTTGGGCACTCAGCCTTTTTTATGGCCCAACCTTCCCATCCATACATGACTACTGGAAAATCCATAGCTTTGATGAGATGGACCTTTGTTGGCAAAGTAATGTCTTTGCTTTTTAATATGCTATCTAGGTTTCTCATAGGTTTCCTTCCAAGGAGCAAGTATCTTTTAATTTCTTGGCTAAAGTCACTATCTGCAGTGATTTTGGAG
This sequence comes from Oreotragus oreotragus, assembly GCA_006410675.1. Taxonomy (NCBI): domain Eukaryota; kingdom Metazoa; phylum Chordata; class Mammalia; order Artiodactyla; family Bovidae; genus Oreotragus; species Oreotragus oreotragus. Next base: position 70,172 of record SJYX01014159.1, on the reverse strand, counting down.
CCCAGGAAAATATATTTTGTCACTGCTTTCACTTTCGCCTTCTATTTGCCATGAAGTGATGGGATTGGATGCCATGATCCTAGTTTTTTTAATGCTGAATTAAGCCAGCTTTTTCACTCTCTGCTTTCACTCTTATCAGAAGGCTCCTTAGTTCCTCTTCACTTTCTGCCATAAGGGTGGTGTCATCTGCATATCTGAGGTTGTTGATATTTCTCCCGGCAATCTTGATTCCAGCCTATGATTCATCCAGTCCAGCATTTTGCATGATGTGCTCTGCATAGAAGTTAAATAAGTAGGGTGACAATATACAGCCTTGTCATACTCCTTTCCCAATTTTGAACCAGTCAGTTTTTCCATGTCTGGTTCTAACTGTTGCTTCTGGACCCTATACATGCTTCTCAGCAGACAGGTAAAGTGGCCTAGTACTCCCATCTCTTGAAGAATTTTCACAGTTTGTTGTGATCCACACAGTCAAAGGCTTTAGCATAGTCAATGAAGAAGCAGATGTTTTTCTGAAATTCCTTTGCTTTCTCTATGACCAATGAATGTTGGCAATTTGATCTCTGATTCCTCTGCCTTTTCTAAATCCAGCTTGTACCTTTGAAAGTTTTTGGTTCATTTACCATTGAAACCTAGGATTTTTGAGCATAATCTTACTAGCAGGCAAAATGAGTGAAATTGTATGGTAGTGTGAACATTCTTTGGCATTATCCTTCTTTGGGACTGGAATGAAAATTCCTTTTCCAGTCCTTTGGTCACTGCTGAGTTTTCCAAATTTGCTGACATATTGAGTGCAGCACTTTAACAGCATTATCTTTTAGGATTTTAAATAGCTCAGCTGAAATTCCATCATCTTCAGTAACTTTGCTCATAGTAATGCTTCCTAAGGCCCACTTGACTTTGCTGTCCAGGATGTCTGGCTCTAGGTGAGAGACCACACTATCATGGTTACCTGGGTCATTAAGACCCTTTGTGTATAGTTATTCTGTGTATTGTTGCCACCTCGTCTTAATTCTGCTTCTGTTAGGTACTTACTGTTTCAGTCCTTATCATGCTCATCCTTGCATGAAATGTTCCTTTGATATCTCCAGTTTTCTTGAAGAGATCTCTGGTCTTTCCCATTCTATTGTTTTCCTCTACTTCTCTGCATTGTTCATTTAAGGAGGGCTTCTTATCGCTCCTTGAATATTCTCTGGAATTCAGTTGGGTATATCTTTCCCTTTGTCCCTTGCTTTTCACTTCTCTTCTCTTCTCAGATGTTTGTAAAGCCTCCTCAGACAGCCACTTTGCCTTCTTGCATTTCTTTTTCTTTGAGCTTGTTTTGGTCACTGCCTCCTACAATTTAGGAACCTCTGTCCATGGTTCTTCAGACACTCTGTCTACCAGATCTAATCCCTTGAATCTATTCCTCACCTTGACTGTATAATCATAAGTGATAAGACTGAGGTTATATCTGAACAGATAATGGTTTTCTTCCATTTAATTATGAATTTTGCAATAAGGAGCTCTAAGTCACAGTCAGCTCCAGGAGTTGTTTTGCTGACTGTATAGAGTTTCTCCATCTTTGGCTGCAAAGAATATAATCAGTCTCATTTCTGTGTTAACCATTTGGTGATATCCATGTGTGACATCATGCAAAATGCTGGTCTGGATGAAGCACAAGCTGGAATCAACATTGCTGGGAGAAATATCACTTACCTCAGAGATGCAGATGACACCACCATTAGGGCAGAAAGCGAAGAGAACTAAAGAGCCTCTTAATGAAAGTGAAAGAAGAGAGTGAAAAAGCTGGTCTAAAACTCAGCATTCAAAGAACCGAGATCATGGCAACTGGTCCCATCACTTCATGGCAAATAGACGGGGAAACAATGGAAACAATGAAGGACTTTATTTTTGGGGGCTCCAAAATCACTGCAGATGGTGACTGCGGCCATGAAATTATAAGATGTTTGCTCCTCGGAAGGAAAGCTATCACAAACCTAGACAGCATATTAAAAAGCAGAGACATTACATTACTTTGCCACCAAGGTCCATCTAGTCAAAGCTATGTTTTTTCTAGTAGTCATGTATGGATGTGAGAGTTGGACTATAAAGAAAGCTGAGCGCTGAAGAATTGATGCTTTTGAACTGTGGTGTTGGAGAAGATTCTTCCTTGGATTGCAAGGAGATCAAACCAGTCCATCCTAAAGGAAATCAGTCCTGAATATTCATTGGAAGGACTGATGTTGAAGCTGAAATTCCTACTTTGGCCACCGGATGCAAAGAACTGACTCATTGGAAAAGACCCTGATGCTGGGAAAGATTGAAGGTGGGAGGAGAAGGGGAAGACAGAGGATGAGATGGTTGGATGGCTTCACCAACTCGATGGACATGAGTTTGAGCAAGCTATGGGAGTTGGTGATGGAGTTGGTGTTGCAGTCCATGGGGTCGAGAAGAGTTGGACATGACTGAGTGACTGAGATAATCACAATGGTGTGATTATCTCACCTAGAACCAGACATCCTGGAATGTGAAGTCAAGTGGGCCTTAGGAAGCATCACTATGAACAAAGCCAGTGGAGGTGATGGAATTACAGTTGAGCTATTTCAAATCCTGAAAGATGATGCTGTGAAAGTGCTGCACTCAATATGCCAGCAAATTTGGAAAACTCAGCAGTGGCCACAGGACTGGAAAAGGTCAGTTTTCATTCCAATCCCAAAGAAAGTTAATGCGAAAGAATGCTCAAACTACCACACAATTGCACTCATCTCACATGCTAGTAAAGTAATGCTCAAAATTCTCCAAGCCAGGCTTCAGCAATATGTGATCCATGAAATTCCAGATGTTCAAGTTGGTTTTAGAAAAGGCAGAGGAACCAGAGATCAAATTGCCAACATCCGCTGGATCATGGAAAAAGCAAGAGAGTTCCAGAAAAACATCTATTTCTGCTTTATTGACTATGCCAAAGCCTTTGACTGTGTGGATCACAATAAACTGTGGAAAATTCTGAAAGAGATGGGAATTACCAGACCATCTGACCCGCCTCTTGAGAAACCTATATGCAGGTCAGGAAGCAACAGTTATAACTGGACATGGAACAACAGACTGGTTCCAAATAGGAAAAGGAGTACGTCAAGGCTGTATATTGTCACCCTGCTTATTTAACTTCTATGCAGAGTACATCATGAGAAANTCCAACCAGTCCATCCTAAAGGAGATCAGTCCTGAATGTTCATTGGAAGGACTGATGCTGAAGCTTAAACTCCAATACTTTGGCCTGGAAAAGACCCTGATGCTGGGAAAGATTGAGGGCAGGAGGAGAAGGGGACAACAGAGAATGAGATGGTTGGATGGCATCACTGTCTCAATGGACATGAGTTTGGGTGAACTCCAGGAGTTGGTGATGGACAGGGAGGCCTGGCATGCTGCAGCTCATGGGGTCTCAAAGAATTGGACACAACTGAGTGACCGAACTGAACTGAACTGAACTGAAATTGGTGCACAATATACAGGTATACAATATAGTGAGTGATTCACAAGTTTTAAAGGTTTATATTTCATTTATAGTTATAAAATATTGGCTTGGAGTTCCGTGGTGGGACAGTGGGTAGGAATATGCCTGCCGATGCAGAGGACACAGGTTAGATCCCTGATCCGGGAAGATTCCATGGAGCAGCTAAGCCATGCGTCACAACTTCTGAGCCTGTAACTTTAGAATCCGTGAACTGTAACTACCGAGACTGTGGGCTGCAGCTAACGTGTTTTGCAACAAGAGAAGCCACAGGCAATGAGAAGACCAGGCACTACAAAGAGGCGCATCCCCTGCTCGCTGAAACTACAGCAAGTGGGTGCAAAGCATCGAGGACCCAGCGAAGCCCAAAGTAAATGAGTAAACAAACAAACAAAAAATTATAAAAAACTATTGGCTATACTCCCATGCTGCACAACACAGCCTTGTAGCCTATTTATTCTATACATAATAGTTTGTACCTCTTAATCCCCTACCCTTATCTTGCCCCTCCCTTCTCCGCCGGTAGCCACTATTAATATGCTGTTCTTTCTACCTGTGAGTCTAACCAGCTCTAGCCCTTTAAAAAAACTGAAGTAGAGTTGATTTACATTGTTGTGTTAGGTATTGGAAAGTAATTCTGTTACACATATACCTAGTTATTTTCAGATTCTTTTCCCATACAGGTTATTACAGAGCATTGCGTGTGGTTTCTTGTGCGATCCCGTAGGTCTCTCTTCATCTATTTTATATATAGTATTGTGCATATGTCAATCCTAACTCTTGATTTAATCCTGCCCTGCACCTTTCCCCTTTGGTAATCATAGACTTGTTTGTTTTCTATGTCTAAACGGTGTCTGCGCAGGCTAAGTTGCCTCAGTCGTGTCCAACTCTTTGTGACTCAATGGACTATAGCCCACCAGGCTCCTCTGTCCACAGGATTCTCCAGGCAAGAGTACTGGAGTGGGTTGCCATGCCCTTCTCCAGGGGCTCTTCTGGACGCAGGGACAGAACCCGCGTCTCTTATGTCTCCTGCACTGTCAGGTGAGTTGCTTACCACTAGAGCCACCTGGGAAGCCTTCCTAATAAACCAAAGTCAGGAATGTTTAAGCAGCTATCAGGACAATGAGCAGGTGGGCTGTGGTATGTTAACACAGTGGAGCATCACACAGGAACTGTCCACCATAACTATGCCCAACAATGTGGATGAACTTTACATGAATACTATTGAGTAAGAGAAACAAGACACAGAGCTTCTACTTCCCCGAAGTGCAAAAGCAGGGGAGCCTACCTTTGCTGTTAGCAGGCAGTGCGGAGCTTCCCTGGGGGAGAGGGGAACCCTGGGACCCTGGGGTGCTGGCCTGGTTGCTGGAGACAGGCAGCACAGTTTTCCAGGAGCTGTGCTGCATTCCTCAAGCACCTTATACTTCAATAATATGCTCCGGAGTGATATAAAAAAGTGGGGAAATATATAGTAGGACCCGAGGGGTTTTATGTTATTGAGAAAGGTTTAAATAATTGATGCTACTTCCTTGCCCAGAGCCTTCCTCACACAGCTCATGTTGATATAACCTACAAATCTCTCAAGACTTATGCTTTGCATCATGGCATCTTATAGAGAACAAAGCAATTATTGTTATCATCTTGAAACATTAATTTTGGCAAATACTGTACAAACACAATCTACAAGTGATATAGAGTAATCAGTAATGACACATGGTTTTATTATTGCAGCCGAAGAATTGATGCTTTCGAACTGTGATGCTAGAGAAGACTCTTGAGAGTCGCTTGGACTGCAAGGAGATCAAACTCGTCAATCCTCAAGGAAATCAACCCTGAATATTCATTGGAAGGAGTGATGTTGAAGCTGAAGGTCCAATACTTTGGCCACCTGATGCAAAGAGCCAACTGATTGGAAAAGACCCTGATGCTGGGAAAGATTTGAGGCAGAAGGAGAAGGGGGCGACAGAGGATGAGATGGTTGGATGGCATCACTGACTTGATGGGCATGAATTTGAACATATTCTGGGAGCTAGTGAAGGGACGCCTGGCATGGTGCAGTCCATGGGGTCACAAAGAGCTGGATATGACTGAGTGAGTGAACAACAACTTCTACCAGTGCAGGCCATCCCCACCCACGTGGCTTTCATAAGACAACTTTCATGGAAGGAGCTGGATGTATGTGAACTCAGATACTTTGGAAGCAGGACTCATGTAGAAGTAAGAAGTACACAGCAGGTCTGAGCATTATTAGATAAAAGTGAAAAAAATCTGAAACAATAGTACGACAAAACAAACAAACAAAATATGAGACCAAGACATTACCTGCCAATGTTATAAAGAACTAGGGCAAAAGAGGCCACTCTTAGAAAATTGAACATTTTCTTAACAATGAGATCTGGCTTCTTACTCTTTTTCTATCAAATTTGTCTCAACAGCTAACCTCTATTCCCTCCATTATGCTTCTCCTGAAAATATATTGTGAATGGGAGAACAGGGAAGCCAGCGGCCCCTGCCTCAGGGCTGATGCTAGTCAGCAGTCAAAGCGGAAGCAGAGCGAATCTATTATTCTCACCCTACAATGCCTGTGTCCTCTCCTCAGCTAATCGCTTCTTGAAGCTGAACCCAAGGCCACAGCCATGTGATCCAGGAGCCAGTGCGCCTCTCTTCAAAGCTAAAATGGCACAGTGGTTAGCAAGAAATTGCCCTGAGGGACTTAATTTATATGGCACACGCACTCTCACAGATGAGTCAGCAAGAAGCAAAATGAAAGCCAGGTTCACCGTTTACCATGCAATTCGATGCCTGAGGCAGCCAAACAAGTTCAAACTTTGGTCTCTAATGATGAGCACCATGTCAGTGTAATTATGCTTTAGGGAGGATTTAGTAGTTTGTACTGTCTGGAGTATGATAGCTATGGCACATTTAATTATTTCTGGAAATCTTAATTGCGGCTGATCATCCAAAGGTATAACTAACATGGAACAATTTTTCAAGGTACAGAATTTAAGAAGCTGGAGAACAAAAATATTTAGGGTAAAACCCAGTCATCTCTTTTTTTTCCAATTTACTTCTCACTCATTTTTGTTCTTTAATGGCAACCCCTTCAATTTTTATAGCTTTTGCTTTTAATTTTAAGAATCCTTATTTTAGGGATTGCTCTCATATCTCTTTGAGGTTTTAAATTTTCTTACCATAGAAGATAATGACATAGCCAAGTACACACGGGCCCCTGCTCTCATCCTACCGACAATTTTTAGTTAATTCTAGTTAACTTTCAGTGAACTTTAGTTTAGTGTTTATGCTTGCATTACTTGACCACACAACTACGGTTCCTAGCTCAGAAATGTTATGTACCGTTGACTACTATTTTCTTTCTTGTATAATCAATTTTGGCTTTTTGTAGACTTCAGTTCAGTTTAGTCGCTCAGTCGTGTCCAACCCTTGAGACCCCATGGACTGCAGCACACCAGGCCTTCCTGTCTATCAACCAACTCCTGGAGTTTACTCGGGTCTATTGAGTCGGTGATGCCATCCAACCATCTCATCCTGTGTCGTCCCCTTCTCCTCTTGCCTTCAGTCTTTCCCAGAATCCAGGGTCTTTTCAAATGAGTCAGTTCTTTGCATCAGGTGGCCAAAATATTGGAGTTTCAGCTTCAGCATCAGTCCTTCCAATGAATATTCAGGACTGATTTCCTTTAGGATGGACCGTTTGGATCTCCTTGCAATCCAAGGAACTCTCAAGAGTCTTCTCCAACATCACAGTTCAAAAGCATCAAATCTTCGGCGCTCAGCTTTCTTTATGGTCCAACTCTCATATCCATACATGACCACAGGAAAAACCATAGCCTTGACTAGATGGACCTTTGTTGACAAAGTAATGTCTCTGCTTTTTATTATATTGTCTAGGTAGACTTTGTATAGTATTATCCTATTTTAATTTATTGATTTGCCTTTATGTATCTATGAGGCAAAACAGAACTCCAAAATTCTACTCATCAGCTATATTTAGAAAGCTGTGAGTCCACTGTGTCTCCCTGATGAGTTTTCCCCAAGCCTGCCCTGAGCTCTCTGGCCCCGCAGCTCTCCTTCCTGTGTGGGATCTCTTGTTCCCTGGATCCCATGTTTCCATCCTCTCTTGGTTCATCTTGTTTTGGAGGATCCATTCAAGCAGCTTTTCCTTCTCCTCCTTCTTCTTTTTGGACTTCCGCTTTATTGAGGTATAATTGACTTATAAAATTGTGAAATCTTCAGAGTTTACATCATGATGGTTTAACGTATGTATACATTTTGAAAGAATCTCCTTCATCTAGGCAATCCATCACCTCACATATTTGTCTCTTTTTGGTGTGGAACATTTAAGTTCTACAATTATAGCAAATTTCAGTTATACAACATGGTTATCAATGACAGTCCCCATGTTTCACATAGATCCTCAGAACTTACTCATTCTTATAGCTGAAAGCTTGCACCCTTTTATCCCATTTCCCCGCCTTCCAGCTACTGGCAATCACTTTTTGCTTCTGTTTCTAGATGGACATTAAAAAAAACTCTGGATTCTACATATAAGTGAGACCATGCAGTATTTGTCTTTTTGCCTGGCTCTCTCGCTTGGCATAATAACAAGGTCCATCCATGTTGTTGCAACATATATATATATACACACACATACATATGTATATACACTGCAAAGAAAACCGGTATAGAGGTTCCTCAGAAAATTAAAAACAGAACCACCATACGATTCAGCAATCCCACTTACAGCTGTATAGCCAATTAAAGACATGGAAACAACCCAAGTGGCCATCAACAGATGAATGGATAAGGAAAATGTAAAATATATATATTGGCTTCTTGATTAAGGGTACATGGTAGGTAAAATGTTGAGGTTTTGCATATCTGAAAACGTCTTTATGTGACTGTCACACTCCATGAATATTATGGCTGGATAAAAAACTCTACATTGGAAATAATTTCCCTCCACAATTTTGAAACTATTGTTCCACTGTCTTCTAATTTTAAGGTTACTAATGCAAAATCCATGCAATATAGATTCAGGACCCTTTGGGTATGTTCTGCTCAGAAAGCATTTAGGATTCACTTTCTTGCAGGAGTCCTCATATTTCACAAGGGTATCCTGTGAAGCTTTTTGTTATCAGTGCTGAGCCCTTGCAGGGGTGGGGGTGGGGGTCTTTTAATGTGGCCACCCCTGTCCTTCAGTTCTGGAGATCCAGAATATGAACTTTCTTTGACAAAATGCTACCTTCAGTTTCCCTGTACTCTTTGTGAAGTATTTATGTTGGCTGAATATTTGATCTCCTGGAATGGTTATCCAAATTTCCTACTTTTTTGTTTCTTTTTTCATCTCTTTTTATTCTACTTTTCTAGGTTTTCAGTTTTATCTCCTTTTCTGTTTTCTTCTTTTTCTGAAGTCATGTTTTTCATATCTAGGATGATTTTTTTTTTTCAGCATCTGCCCTTATTTATGACTGCAGCATTACAAAAGATGTATAAGCTCTGCGTCAGTGGTCTGAGTTCACTTGAGGGGCGTCACTTTAGGGTAACGGGATAAAGGTTCAATTCTTTCATGGGAGGAAGCCAGAGTTTCAACATACAGTTTGCTTTTCTTTGGGGCCAACTCATTTCTCTAGAACAGCATCTTCTTTTTATATATATATATATAATTGCAATTCTTTTCTGAAAGTATTTTATGTATTTCTTAGCTGTGCTGGGTCTTTGTTTCTGTGCAGGCTTTTTCTAGTTGTGGTGATGGGAACTACTCCCTGGTAGAGTGGTGGAAATGCACAGCTTCTCATTTCAGTGGCTTCTGAGCACAGGCTTCTCATTGCTGAGCACAGGCTTTCAGACACGTGAGCTTTAGCTGTTATGGCACATGGGCACAGCTGCTGCACAGCATTCAGGGTCTTCCCAGGCCAGGAATAGGCCTGGTGTCCCCTGCACTGCAAGGGGTGCTCTCAAACACTAGACCCCCAGAGAAACCCCAGAACAGCATCTTCTGTCTCTTCCCTCAGGAAAATAAGCCCCCTGTCAGCATTCATTTCACAAACTTATTTCATTCACCTGTCTCTGTTTCCTACAAAGTACCCTGGCTCCACCCTGAACTGGTGCAATCTCTCTAGAAGGAAACTCCTCACATGGAACTTCTGAAGGACCTTCAGATACTAATCCCCAGGCTTCAGAGATGTATCTATGAGGCACTGGATACATCCAGTGCTCTGGAATTCAGATTCCAGAGCACTGGATTCAGATTCCAACACCAAGGACTTGAGTTCTATCTCTTTCTAGGCTTGTCCTGGGGATCAAGTAACAGAATGGAATAGAAACACACTGCACAGCAAGAGGCACATCACAAGTCTCAGACATTATTAATACAATGACATTGGGCAGGTATTCTAAACATCTCTGATAGTTGCTTTCTTTTCCCAGACAGGTCTACTTGAAAGGAAACGTTAACTTAAATGAATCATGCAAAGACATTGATGCAACTAAATTTGTTGCAAGCTGCTGAAGTTTTAAACTTTTAAATAAAACCCTGAAATGTTGTTAATTTAGTTGCCTTGCTGTCCGAATGACAGAGCATTCTGGGTCTCTCCAGTGCCCTTTACACAGACAGCAACTCTGTCCCCAAACAGATGAGACTGGTCTTGGTCTTGATGCTTTGTGTGGTCAGCAAACCAAGGTAGGTTAATTGGGTAAGAAAATGGATGGATCAGCAAGTGAAGCTTGCTTTTTAATATAAAGCATCCTTCAAATAAATTCCAATAATCTATAATCGAAGCATAAAGCCCTGACTTCTGGCTAGGGGTTACAGCAAGGAAAAACAATGAACATATTTAATAATTTTATTATTACTTTTGAATCTAATAGATTAATTCAAGCTGAATTTGGAAAATGCAGAGGAACGAGAGATCAAATTGCCAACATCCCTTGGATCATCAAAAGTAAAAATTTTGCTTTATTGTCTATGCCAAAGCCTTTGACTGTGTGGATCACAACAAACTGTGAAAAATTCTTAAAGAGATGGGAATACCAGTCCACATTACCTGCCTCCTGAGAAATCTGTATGCAGGTCAAGAAGCAACAGTTAGAACTGGACATGGAACAACAGACTGGTTCCAAATTGGGAAAGGAGTACGTCAAGGCTGGATGTTGTTACCCTGCTTTTTTAAATTTACATGCAGAGTAAATCATGCAAAATGTCAGGCTGGATGAAGCACAAACTGGAATCAAGATTGCCGGGAGAAATATCAATAACCTGAAATATAAATAACAGATGACACCACCCTTATGGAAGAAAGTGAAGAGGAACTGAAGAGCCTCTTGATGAAAGTGAAAGAGGAGAGTGAAAAATCTGGCTTAAAACTCAACATTCAGAAATCTAAGATCATAGCATCTAGTCCCATCACTTCACGGCAAATAGTTGGGGACACAATGGAAACAGTGACAGACTTCATTTTCTTGGCCTCCAGAATCACTGCAGATGGTGACTGCAGCCATGAAATTAAAAGATGCTTGCTCTTTGGAAGAAAAGCTATGAGCAACCAAGATGGCATACTAAAAAGCAGAGACATTACTTCGCCAACAAAGGTCCATCTAGTCAAAGCTATGGTTTTTCCAGTAGTCATGTATGGATGCGAGAGTCGGACTATAAAGAAAGCTGGGTGCTGACGAACTGATGCTTCTGAATTGTGGTGTTGGAGAAGACTCTTGAGAGTCCCTTGGANGGCCTCCAGAATCACTGCAGATGGTGACTGCAGCCATGAAATTAAAAGATGCTTGCTCTTTGGAAGAAAAGCTATGAGCAACCAAGATGGCATACTAAAAAGCAGAGACATTACTTCGCCAACAAAGGTCCATCTAGTCAAAGCTATGGTTTTTCCAGTAGTCATGTATGGATGCGAGAGTCGGACTATAAAGAAAGCTGGGTGCTGACGAACTGATGCTTCTGAATTGTGGTGTTGGAGAAGACTCTTGAGAGTCCCTTGGATGGCAAGGAGATCCAACCAGTCCATCTTAAAGGAAATCAGTCCTGAATATTCATTGGAAGGACTAATGCTGAAGCTGAAGCTCCAATACTTTGGCCACCTGATGCAAAGAATTGACTCATTTGAAAAGACCCTGATGCTGGGAAAGATTGAAGGCAGGAGGAGAAGGGGACGACAGAGGATAAGATGGTTGGATGGCATCACTGACTCAATGGACATGAGTTTGAGTGAGCTCCAGGGGTTGGTGATGGACAGGGAAGCCTGGTGTGCTGCAGTCCATGGGGTCTCAAAGACTTTGACATGACTGAATGACTGAACTGAACTGAATAAATTAATTAATTACATTTGGACTGAATAAATACATTAATTACATTTGGACAGGGCAACAATTGCTTTTTAAATTGGTAGAATCCACTTTGATTTATGAAACTGTGATTAGGTTTAAAGGAAGGAAATGGCAATCCACTCCAGGACTATTGCCTGGAAAATCCCATGGACAGAAGAGCCTAGTAGGCTACAGTCCATGGGGTCGCAAAGAGTCGGACACGACTGAGCGACTTCACTTCACTTCACTTCAACATTTAGAGCTTTTCATTTTAAATTCTTTTTTGTTTAGAATAACACATAGAGCTTTAAGTTATTAAAAAAAAAAGGATTTTACTCCACTGTTGCCTGTCTTGGTACAAGTTCAATTACTGATCACAGTATATGTTACCTTACTCTGTTCCATAAAATAAAAACCTAGATATTTAAGTAAACTTTGCAATCAGCCCCGTTGCTTCCTACGGGTGACATCCGAGGCTGTTCTGGCCTAGCTCTGTATCATTCTTGGCATAGAAATGCCTCTGGCCCAGAGATTTCTTGCAGGAAATGTAATCTGTTTTCAAGTTCAATTGGAAAAATTTTTTTTCACAATTTGTTAGTTAATAATGATGAGTTAGGTCAGAAATTCCCTCCTACTATTCTCTGTATCTGTCTCATACAGTATGATAGCCAGCATCTGGCTAGTGAACACCTGAGACGTGGTTGGTTCCATCCAGGAGCTGAAATATAAGCAGCCACCTGTAGCTACTGGCAACTGTGTTGGGGCACAGCTGTCAGCTCTGTCATCAGAAGGGATCTGAGCCTCAGAAACTCGGCAGGGGTCTCATTTTCCAACAGGACTGAGGATGGCTCAAGATGTTTTTGGACAGAGTCCCCTTTCATATCCACAAATATCAAGGATCTGTACACAGAAGTGTCTGTACTTTGAGCACATGTTGATTGAGAAAATATACAAAATAAAAAAGCAAATAAAGGATCTTCAATAAATTTGATCATTATCCACGCCAACAGCATGGCTGTGCTCCTGAGATCAGGTGTGTGTAACGCGTGTTATCCATTCCCCAGGTGGACAGGGCTTGTGCTCAAATGGATGCAAGGAACCCAGGGAGTAACTCTGCACTCACAGGCTAGAAAGCGTCCTTCAAGAACTGAAAGATGAATACATGAAAGGAGAGTTGAAAGAGAAAAGCAGCAAGGAGAAACTGCATTAGACATGTGGGGACACCTTATGGTCAGTTAAGCTCCAGAGGGTGGGGGCTTGCTTTTGGGTGTTTTCTGTGTGCTCTGGGGTGGTGTGGGCACTCTTCTTCACCCCTCATCATTTGGCCTCAGATCTTAAACTCCTTCTATTCAGGGATCTTTCCTTCAGGAAAACAGAGTTTACTTTATATTTGGTGCCTCTTTAAAACCTGGAAAGTTTGAATCAGTTCTAAGGAGGTGGATGAAACTGGAGCCGATTATACAGAGTGGAGTAAGCCAGAAAGAAAAACACCAATACAGGATACTAACGCATATATACGGAATTTAGAAAGATGGTAACGATAACCCTGTATGCGAGACAGCAAAAGAGACACAGATGTATAGAACAGTCTTTTGGACTCTGTGGGAGAGGGAGAGGGTGGGATGATTTGGGAGAATGGCATTGAAACATGTGTAATATCATATAAAAAACGAATCGCCAGTCTAGGTTCGACGCAGGGTGAAGGATGCTTGGGGCTGGTGCATTGGGATGACCCGGAGGGATGGTGTTTGGGGGGGAGGTGGGAGGAGGGTTCAGGATTGGGAACACGTGTACACCCGTGGCGGATTCATGTTGATGTGTGGCAAAACCAATACAGTATTGTAAAGTAAAAAATAAATAATAAATAAATAAAAAACCTGGAAAGTTAAAAACTAGAGCCCCTCAGCGGTTCACGTTAGGAGTCAGGGAACAGCTTTGTTTAAACACGGACACCCTCATGTCGCCACAGAAACAGATGGACTCCCTTCCTGATGTTGCTGAGTGCCCCCTCCCCTCAGCCCACCTCTGCAGGAGGTGCCAGCACCACAGCCACAAGCAAAGGCTGCAGGAGGGCTGCTGTGTCGTGGCTGCTGACCCCCTCCCTCTCCCGGAGCCCACAGTGTAAGTGAGAACAACATGCTTGTTCCTGTTGCGGAAACCACAGCCACCGCCCCAGAGCCTCTGGTTCTGTAGCTCTGGGTCGTCTGCCGCCTGGCAGGGAGGATATTACATAATCATCTCTGCTGTAATTAAATATGAACTCCACAGCATGGATCCAGAAGAAAACATATTTAGTGATTTTTAACCTGTTTTCCAGGGTGGTTCTGCTCCTCAGAGATATGGAGGACAAAAGAGAAGCATTCCTTTACTGATGAAGCAAACCCCGAGTTATTGAAAAGAAGATTAAATGCTGAACAACTTATACATTATGAGTTAGCTTCAAGTAAGGTGCTCAAGGGCTTCCCTTGCAGCTCAGCTAGTAAAAAATCTGCCCGCAATGTGGGAGACCTGGGTTCGGTCCCTGGGTGGGGAAGATCCCCTGGAGAAGGGAAGGGAAAGGCTGCCCACCCTGGTATTCTGGCCTGGAGAATTCCATGGACTAAGTCCACGGGGCTGCAAAGAGTCGGACATGACTGAGCAACTTTCACTTTTCAACGTGCTCAAACACTGATGGACTCCATAACACCAGTTTCGAAAATAAGTATTTCTAGTTATTGCTCTAGACAGCATTAAAAGCGATCCCCCAAGTACTAAACCTTGACACTCTGAATAAATGTGTTCTGCAGAACAGCCACATACACCTGGCCACAGAAGATGAGTACAGTGCAGGCTTTCCGCTCCATCCTGAATGATCAGCGGTGTTTCACCAGCTAGTTCATGAAACTCGGCCATTCCAGGAGCAGCACGGCCTTGCTAACATCTGTGTGGCCTTTCTTGTTGCTGTTGCTGTGTAGTTGCTAAGTTGCGTCCGACTCTCTGTGACCCTCATGGACTGTAGCCTGCCAGGCTCCTCTGTCTATGGGATTCTCCAGGCAAGGATACTGGAGTGGGTTGTCATTTCCTTCTCCAGGGGATCTTCCCAACCCANCTCTGTGACCCTCATGGACTGTAGCCTGCCAGGCTCCTCTGTCTATGGGATTCTCCAGGCAAGGATACTGGAGTGGGTTGTCATTTCCTTCTCCAGGGGATCTTCCCAACCCAGGGATCGAACCTGGGTCTCCTGCATGAGCAGGCAGGTTCTTTACCACTGCACCACCAGCGAAGCCCCTGTGGCCTTGCTGGCATGGCTAATGAATGCAGACAAGGCTCGGATCATTGAGTGAAAATAGATATTACCTTTTCTGTTTGGGAGTGGGGAGCCCATGACCAAATCCCAGACTGTGCGGTAAGTTCTAGCTTCGTGTTTAAAAACAAATCCAAAGGGTAGCTCTTGCAAGTGAGGCCACAGAGAGCATGGTTCCCGACCCAGTTCCCCTGCAGGGAGGGCCGTGTTCCTGGTGCACTGACATTTACCTGGATGAGGTTGGCAGCTGGGTTCCGTCTTTTCTCAAAATGTTTCTGGCGGTGCTGTTCTTGTACTTTTAATGCAAAACCTGAGCCAAGAATGCCCTGTCACAAAATACAGAAATAGTGCTTAAAAAAAATTCCCCCGAAAGCATCATTAAATAATACAAATATTTTAAAAAAAACACAACCCTTTAAGAGTCTGAGAAGAGACAAACAGTATGCAACCTGTCCATAATCTCATTACTTATTAAATAAACATGATTCCCTCAATTATTATGCCACTGTCCAATGGCAAGTGGTTGGACAAGAAACAGGTCTTGATGTCTGTCCTTCAGGAAATCACCAGGTGCTGCACTCCAGTCTCCTAGGGTGTAGGAGGAGGCCGCACAATTCCAAATAAAAAAATGCTTTTGCGTGGCTTTCTCTGTGGCGTTTCTTTACACCTAAGTTAGAGAAAACAGGCCTATCCAGTGACCGACGAGGGGGATTTAAAATCTGGAGCTGTTACTGTCTCGTGGATGTGGACTTGGGAGCTCTTTTAGCATGCTGATGGCAACTACTACAGTTTACCCTTTCCGTTCATGAAAGGGTGGGGGAATGAGCTGATTAAATTTTAAGATCTGTTCACGATGCTATAATTCTACAGCTACCGAAGGAAAGCAAGTGGGGAAGGACAGCTGTTTAGATGAGCCACATACACACTCAGGCTTGGAGATGTTTCCACTTTGCCTATTTGTCCAGTAAAGATGAGAGCACGGGTCAACGCAAAGCACATACTTATCCTCCCAATTCTTTATTTTTCAGAGTTGACGAATTCACTCATTAGTTAGTTTTTGTTTGTACTGGGTCTTCATTACTGTGAGGGCTTTCTCTAGCTGCAGCAAGTGGGGGCTACTATGTAGTTGCGATTCTTGGGCTTCTCATTGCAGTGGTTTCTCTCGTTGCGGAGTGTGGGTTCCAGGCCCGTGGGCTCGAGCCCAAGCTCAGTAGTTGTGGCGCATGGGCTTAGTTGCTCCTTGGCACGTGGGATCTTCCTGGATTATGGACGGAACCTGTGTCTCCTGCATTGGCAGACAGATTCTTTACCACCAAGCCACCAGGAAAGCCCCTCTCCTGGGTCTTAATCCTCAGAGTCTTAACACTTGGAGCATGCCTTGCCTTCTTGGTTTTGGCTCACCCATTAGGTCTGGGGGCTGGCAAAACTAGCCTGATCCCTCTGTGTTTATACGAGCGTTTCGGCTGGCTTGCCTTTTTCTGCATATCGTCTCCATCTGCCAAAATCCTGCTCTCTTGATTTGTCCCCTATTTTCAGTTTGTCAGTGACTCAGTCGTGTCTGACTCTCTGTGACCCCATGGACTGTAGCCCTCCAGGCTCTTCTGTTCNATACGAGCGTTTCGGCTGGCTTGCCTTTTTCTGCATATCGTCTCCATCTGCCAAAATCCTGCTCTCTTGATTTGTCCCCTATTTTCAGTTTGTCAGTGACTCAGTCGTGTCTGACTCTCTGTGACCCCATGGACTGTAGCCCTCCAGGCTCTTCTGTTCATGGGAGGTTTGCTTTGGTCTAAATTTGTGGGCTCAAGATGCTTCATGTCAGCCTCAGGTTGAGGTTGGCTTCAGAGTTTACTCAGTTCAGTCTCTGGGCTTTGTCTCTCTGTCTCCACTTTATCGGTGTGGGAAGCAGAGTCCCTCTGCTTTCGAGTCTGGGATTTTACTTGCTAGCTATAAATTATTAGTGTTTTATTAAAGGAATCTAACCCTTAGGTTACAGCCGGGTATCTTACGAGCTGTGAGTCAGTTCCTCGCCACAGGTAAGGGACGGCTGTTTTTCTTTTCTTTCTGTGTTTGAAGTCACTCAAAGATAGTAAGGGCTGTTTGAGGGGGTAGTATGTCTCATTCTTGTGATGTGTTAGGTCTCAGTGGATGACAACTTGATGAGGATATTTTGGGGCCCTAGATAACCTTTACTTTTCCTCCTTATCTTGAGGCGGTTTAGTCGCTGAGTCATGTCCAACTCTGGTGACCCCGTGGGCTGTATAGCCTGCCAGGCTCCTCTGTCCATGGGATTTTCCAGGTGAGAATGCTGGAGAATTCTCCTTGAAATTCCACAATTCTGAGTCCTCTGTGATGATAACCAGATAATAAATAATGCAGTTATGTTTAAATACAGTTATACAATGATACTATTGCCGTTAATGAGCAGTGACGGACTCCCTCATCAATCAGGACGCGCGACTGCGCTGTGAAATTAGAAACAACGTCATAGGGTCTGTTTTCCATCGCTCTTTCTCAGCGACTGTCTCGTCCTGTCTGAGGTTCTCATCTCACGCAGGTTGCGACTGAACAAATGAAGCTTTATGAAAACCTGGTTTGTTCGTGGATTAAACATCTCCCTCCATTTAGAGGTTATACAGATGGCCTTCTGTTTCCAAATCCAACTCAACTCTTAGTTATTCACAACTCCAAAATTTCCTTCTGTTTCTTAAGACCATTTAGGCAAGATTTATTTTCCTTTTAATGTCATTTTTCATGAAGCTTAAACACATAAGAGACTATGAAACAGCAGAATTTATAGCATATATTTATATTATGTATATTACATGCATAGATGCGTATAATCCACTCATCGGAAGCATAATTTAGTTTTTGTAGAAATTGAATTAACAGCAATGGCTACTATTTTTGAGCATTCATTATGTAAATATGAGGTTCAGAGTTAAATCCCTTTTGGAAAATGAAGACAGGCCCTGCATAACACAAACTGAGCACCTGCCAAACAAGCTAAAATGTGGTGAAAATCACGCTGGCATTGCTCAGAAACACACACTAGTAGATGGCAAACGTGGGCTGCAGGCCTCTTGAGCCAGACTGTACATTACAGCAGCTATGACATCAGGTCTGCTCGTCTGGTTACTGCTCCTGTCCCGTCCTCGTCCATCTCCCTCAGCCCCCAGTTCATATACAGAAACACAGGTCTGTTAAAAATAAAGCCTGCTGTGTAGGGTATAACTAACGTGCCATCCCTTCAAATATTGGGACCGACAGAGACACATGCTCCGAAATTGAGTTTTGTCTTAATTCATTTCCTAAGGTGAGGTAATCTTTGAGGTTTTAAGCTTTAGAAGTCTTCCATAAACATCAGATAGAAATAAGACATCTTGGCAAATATTTAAAATATTTATCCCTTGTTATCCTCCAGGTTAAAAGAGCTGATTTGTACCCTGTACTTGGCAAACAGGTTAAAGATATTCTCAGCAAGAGGGAAGAAAGGGTCCACAGGTGGAGACAGTCCCTCCAAGGCAGTGGGGACCTATGCCACTCATGCTTCTCGGCCGAGAATACAGGAGAATTCTCCTCATCTTGAGGCCCTGGGATGGGGCCTCAGGGAAACAGACCCCTGCCGAGGTGGTGGCTGGCATGCCTGTGTGATGTGCAGGGGAATGCCTCTGTGGTGTACAGGAGAACCCTACTCCCCGGGAAAGATAGGGAAGGCTCTTCTCTCTCTTGGCCCTTTCTTTCCTGGGTAGAAGGCAGGCCCAGAATCCATTCTGACTTTCTTAGCAAAGTGCCCCTGTGTTCACCTAATTTCAATCCGACACCACTGCTGCTGGCAAGTGCACTGGACATACTGGTGTTTCTGGCCACCTTTTTTTTTTTTTTTTAATTAAAGGTAAACGTGAGGCATCTTTCATTCATTCAGTAAGAATCCAGCACCTAGTGTGAGGCTGCAGAGAAATTCTCCATGGTAAAGTCTACTTTGCTTGGCCCTGTGAGGGGATGCTACGGGTGAGTGAGATTTTGATTTCCAACACAAACTGATTTAATTTGCATATAAAATCTTAATCACTTTATTGGGAAAGCTTCTCAAGAATGACTAATTAGTCTCTGCCCTTTAACCTAACAGCAATACAACTGACTCTGCCATGATGGTCCAGGGTTTCACGATGGAGACGGGCAACCTGCTAGATGAGATGCAGGCAGTGCTTGGAGATGGCTGACCTTCATGCGAACTGGCCCAGGTCTTTACACCTTTGAACACTTGTCTCTGCTCTCTTCTTACAGGCTCTCATTTCCGTCCCTTGCTATTATCTCTTTCTGGTGTAGTGTCTGTTCTGCCAGCCTACTTCCACATTGCTGTTTATAATCCTCGAAGAAGTGTGAAACTACAGAACTCACCTTATCAGACTTTCCTCTAAATTAAGCAAAGGTAATGAAAGACTTCGATCTCTCCTGGGAAGACGGCAGACACTGTTGCCCTGCGAGTGAATTGCCCCGACGTGGCCTCTGCCATGTCTGTGATTCTTCGAGGGATCACATGGGCTTATACGTGTGGCCTCAGGATGAGTATTAAACCCAACAGCTGCAGATCTTCGGCGCCATTATTTTGGGGAAAAAAGCACAAGACTGCATTTTGCTGTTTGTAAGGTGTTTTCTGGTAGAGAATCTGGCTGTCACGTGGGTGTCTGTTCTACATGGCTGAGGTTGCTGACTTCACGTGACTCTGGATGGACAGAGGCTTTCTGTCTTTTTTTCCACTATGTCTCAGCAGGAAACACACATATATTGTAAAAGTTTTCTTCATGACAAACACTTGACTTATGTTATATCATTGATCTTCAAAAACTTTCTTTGGGTACAATAACTCTTCATATATGATATTAATAAATGTACTCAGGGTCTGTCATGGCTGACTTGTGTCCAAAATTTACAGGTTGGAGTCCTAATTCCCAGGACCTCAGGGTACGATCTTATTTGGAGAAAAGGTCTTTACACAAGTGATCAAGTTACAGTGAGCTCATAGGGCGGGCCCTAACCCAGTGTGGCTGGTGTCCTTTTTAGAGGAGGCTTGGATATGGACAGAGGGAGACACAGGGACTAGACGGTGTCCATGAGGCCTGGACGCAGCTCTCCTTTGGGGCCCTCAGAAAGAACCAGCCTTGCCAGCTCCTTGGTTTTCAACTTTCACCTCTAGAACCATGAGAAAGAAAGAAAGTGAAGTCGCTCAGTCGTGTCCAACTCTTTGTGACCCCAAAGACTCTAGCCTACCAAGCTCCTCCATCCATGGGACTTTCCAGGCAAGATTACTGGAGGTGGTTGCCATTTCCTTTTCCAGGGGATCTTCCTGACCCAGAGATCGAACTCGGGTCTCCCGCATTGTAGGCAGACGCTTTGCCATCTGAGCCACCAGGGAAGTTTCAGAACCACAAGACAATTGAACTACATTAGGTCAAGCCAGATAGTCTGTGACACCTTGTTATAGCAGTCCTAGCAAACCAACACAATCACACTTGGGGAGCATGGGACCAAACCCAAATTCAAAGTGAGATCAGATAGCTGAGCTCATGCACGGTCCCTGGGGACCCTTCTCTGACTTTGGATGGTCTGGGTGCAACCAGCCAGTCAGCCTGGAGCTGAACACTGGCCATGGGAAGGACAAGGGGCTCAGGCAGAGGTGGAGCCCCAGGAACCTCAGCCTGTGATGCTGAAGGCCNGGACCAAACCCAAATTCAAAGTGAGATCAGATAGCTGAGCTCATGCACGGTCCCTGGGGACCCTTCTCTGACTTTGGATGGTCTGGGTGCAACCAGCCAGTCAGCCTGGAGCTGAACACTGGCCATGGGAAGGACAAGGGGCTCAGGCAGAGGTGGAGCCCCAGGAACCTCAGCCTGTGATGCTGAAGGCCTCACCCCCTTGGCTCCTTGGAGGGGTGCCCTGGGGTCTCTGGGCCCGAGACTGAGAGGTGAGCCTGCCTGTGTCTAGAGCAAGATGGAGGCGCTGGTTCCTTAAGCAGCACGGTGGCTGCGGCTCTAACACGCCTGCTTCTGGGCTCCTTTCCCCCACGAGGGGTGGCGTGAGCGAAAGAGAGAGCTTGGGGATGGAGGCAAATTGTAATAAATATTTTCACGAACTGCCTTTGAAGACACAAGAGGATAAAACCACCAGAAAGACAGGCTTCATCCACTCAGGGGAAAATAATCAGAAGCTTAAGAGAAGATAAGTGTGCTCTTCATTCTGATATGATACAGAAACTGGTGGTTAACAAAAATCAATGATGACACAAACAATGAATCACCTGACATTTTAAAGACCCTTTAAATCCATGTGCTTCTCGCTCAAGTGGATCCGAAGAGGTAAACACTCCACATGGGCACATGAATCTCGTCAGTAGCTCACAACTCACACACTTAACTGGAGCCATCAGTTTAAGAGGAGGACAGCTTTAACTCTTTACACCTATTTTCAATGTATTAGGAGCATGTTGACTGAGAGGTGATGCCACCTGAATTATTATCAGATCCTAAAGCCCCAGCTGGTAGAAAACTTTTGGGTTAAATGTCTCCAAGGGAAGACCATTTTTATAAACTATCCAACTAGCTATATGTAGAAAAGTCAACATTATATCAGAAAAATGATACCAGTAAACAGATAGCTATGTTCCAGGGCATACTGTTTAAAGGAAGCTCGTGCTAGTAAACCTCTACAATCCAACTGGAAGTGCTTAATTTTTGCAAAGATACTCACAGCAGGAAGTGCAAAAAAAGAAATGCCCAGGAGTGCGAAGCCTGCTGACAGCAGCCTTCCCAGCCACGTCAGGGGGGTTTTGTCTCCATAACCGATCGTGGTCAATGTTATCTAAAAACAAACAGACAGGACGTGCAGCTTAAGTACTTGAGAGGAAAATCAGGACTCATGAACAGTTTCCACTAAATCATTATTCAAGCAGTCTGGCTGGTGCATTTTATTACTGTGCTTTAATTTTCCATGACACATAACAGAACCCTTTGCTTAAGGAAGGGAGTAACCTACATACTTGTTCCTCCCTTACAACACGATTTTCCATCTTTCCTAAGTGCATTCAAAGAAAGGCTAGATTAGCAAGTGGATAACCACCAGTGATACAGGAATGATAGCACCATGGCCTTCAGTTCAGTTCAGTTCAGTCGCTCAGTCGTGTCCGACTCTTTGCGATCCCATGAATTTCAGCACGCCAGGCCTCCCTGTCCATCACCAACTCCCAGAGTTCACTTAAATTCACATCCTTCGAGTCAGTGACGCCATCCAGCCATCTTATCCTCTGTCGTCCCCTTCGCCTCCTGCTCCCAATCCCTCCCAGCATCACAGTCTTTTCCAGTGAGTCAACTCTTCTCATGAGGCGGCGAAAGTATTGGAGTTTCAGCTTTAGCATCATTCCTTCCAAAGAACACCCAGGACTGATCTCCTTTAGAATGGACTGTTTGGATCTCCTTGCAGTCCAAAGGACTCTCAAGGGTCTTTTCCAACACCACAGTTCAAAAGCATCAATTCTTCANCTGCAGCGGAAACGGGTCTCATCTCGCCCGGGGGGTAGAACCTCCTGGTTTTTCTCGAGTGGCGGCGGGGTCTTCTCGAGTTACGACCTGTCTCTTATACACATCTGGAAGCCAGCGGCCCCTGCCTCAGGGCTGATGCTAGTCAGCAGTCAAAGCGGAAGCAGAGCGAATCTATTATTCTCACCCTACAATGCCTGTGTCCTCTCCTCAGCTAATCGCTTCTTGAAGCTGAACCCAAGGCCACAGCCATGTGATCCAGGAGCCAGTGCGCCTCTCTTCAAAGCTAAAATGGCACAGTGGTTAGCAAGAAATTGCCCTGAGGGACTTAATTTATATGGCACACGCACTCTCACAGATGAGTCAGCAAGAAGCAAAATGAAAGCCAGGTTCACCGTTTACCATGCAATTCGATGCCTGAGGCAGCCAAACAAGTTCAAACTTTGGTCTCTAATGATGAGCACCATGTCAGTGTAATTATGCTTTAGGGAGGATTTAGTAGTTTGTACTGTCTGGAGTATGATAGCTATGGCACATTTAATTATTTCTGGAAATCTTAATTGCGGCTGATCATCCAAAGGTATAACTAACATGGAACAATTTTTCAAGGTACAGAATTTAAGAAGCTGGAGAACAAAAATATTTAGGGTAAAACCCAGTCATCTCTTTTTTTTCCAATTTACTTCTCACTCATTTTTGTTCTTTAATGGCAACCCCTTCAATTTTTATAGCTTTTGCTTTTAATTTTAAGAATCCTTATTTTAGGGATTGCTCTCATATCTCTTTGAGGTTTTAAATTTTCTTACCATAGAAGATAATGACATAGCCAAGTACACACGGGCCCCTGCTCTCATCCTACCGACAATTTTTAGTTAATTCTAGTTAACTTTCAGTGAACTTTAGTTTAGTGTTTATGCTTGCATTACTTGACCACACAACTACGGTTCCTAGCTCAGAAATGTTATGTACCGTTGACTACTATTTTCTTTCTTGTATAATCAATTTTGGCTTTTTGTAGACTTCAGTTCAGTTTAGTCGCTCAGTCGTGTCCAACCCTTGAGACCCCATGGACTGCAGCACACCAGGCCTTCCTGTCTATCAACCAACTCCTGGAGTTTACTCGGGTCTATTGAGTCGGTGATGCCATCCAACCATCTCATCCTGTGTCGTCCCCTTCTCCTCTTGCCTTCAGTCTTTCCCAGAATCCAGGGTCTTTTCAAATGAGTCAGTTCTTTGCATCAGGTGGCCAAAATATTGGAGTTTCAGCTTCAGCATCAGTCCTTCCAATGAATATTCAGGACTGATTTCCTTTAGGATGGACCGTTTGGATCTCCTTGCAATCCAAGGAACTCTCAAGAGTCTTCTCCAACATCACAGTTCAAAAGCATCAAATCTTCGGCGCTCAGCTTTCTTTATGGTCCAACTCTCATATCCATACATGACCACAGGAAAAACCATAGCCTTGACTAGATGGACCTTTGTTGACAAAGTAATGTCTCTGCTTTTTATTATATTGTCTAGGTAGACTTTGTATAGTATTATCCTATTTTAATTTATTGATTTGCCTTTATGTATCTATGAGGCAAAACAGAACTCCAAAATTCTACTCATCAGCTATATTTAGAAAGCTGTGAGTCCACTGTGTCTCCCTGATGAGTTTTCCCCAAGCCTGCCCTGAGCTCTCTGGCCCCGCAGCTCTCCTTCCTGTGTGGGATCTCTTGTTCCCTGGATCCCATGTTTCCATCCTCTCTTGGTTCATCTTGTTTTGGAGGATCCATTCAAGCAGCTTTTCCTTCTCCTCCTTCTTCTTTTTGGACTTCCGCTTTATTGAGGTATAATTGACTTATAAAATTGTGAAATCTTCAGAGTTTACATCATGATGGTTTAACGTATGTATACATTTTGAAAGAATCTCCTTCATCTAGGCAATCCATCACCTCACATATTTGTCTCTTTTTGGTGTGGAACATTTAAGTTCTACAATTATAGCAAATTTCAGTTATACAACATGGTTATCAATGACAGTCCCCATGTTTCACATAGATCCTCAGAACTTACTCATTCTTATAGCTGAAAGCTTGCACCCTTTTATCCCATTTCCCCGCCTTCCAGCTACTGGCAATCACTTTTTGCTTCTGTTTCTAGATGGACATTAAAAAAAACTCTGGATTCTACATATAAGTGAGACCATGCAGTATTTGTCTTTTTGCCTGGCTCTCTCGCTTGGCATAATAACAAGGTCCATCCATGTTGTTGCAACATATATATATATACACACACATACATATGTATATACACTGCAAAGAAAACCGGTATAGAGGTTCCTCAGAAAATTAAAAACAGAACCACCATACGATTCAGCAATCCCACTTACAGCTGTATAGCCAATTAAAGACATGGAAACAACCCAAGTGGCCATCAACAGATGAATGGATAAGGAAAATGTAAAATATATATATTGGCTTCTTGATTAAGGGTACATGGTAGGTAAAATGTTGAGGTTTTGCATATCTGAAAACGTCTTTATGTGACTGTCACACTCCATGAATATTATGGCTGGATAAAAAACTCTACATTGGAAATAATTTCCCTCCACAATTTTGAAACTATTGTTCCACTGTCTTCTAATTTTAAGGTTACTAATGCAAAATCCATGCAATATAGATTCAGGACCCTTTGGGTATGTTCTGCTCAGAAAGCATTTAGGATTCACTTTCTTGCAGGAGTCCTCATATTTCACAAGGGTATCCTGTGAAGCTTTTTGTTATCAGTGCTGAGCCCTTGCAGGGGTGGGGGTGGGGGTCTTTTAATGTGGCCACCCCTGTCCTTCAGTTCTGGAGATCCAGAATATGAACTTTCTTTGACAAAATGCTACCTTCAGTTTCCCTGTACTCTTTGTGAAGTATTTATGTTGGCTGAATATTTGATCTCCTGGAATGGTTATCCAAATTTCCTACTTTTTTGTTTCTTTTTTCATCTCTTTTTATTCTACTTTTCTAGGTTTTCAGTTTTATCTCCTTTTCTGTTTTCTTCTTTTTCTGAAGTCATGTTTTTCATATCTAGGATGATTTTTTTTTTTCAGCATCTGCCCTTATTTATGACTGCAGCATTACAAAAGATGTATAAGCTCTGCGTCAGTGGTCTGAGTTCACTTGAGGGGCGTCACTTTAGGGTAACGGGATAAAGGTTCAATTCTTTCATGGGAGGAAGCCAGAGTTTCAACATACAGTTTGCTTTTCTTTGGGGCCAACTCATTTCTCTAGAACAGCATCTTCTTTTTATATATATATATATAATTGCAATTCTTTTCTGAAAGTATTTTATGTATTTCTTAGCTGTGCTGGGTCTTTGTTTCTGTGCAGGCTTTTTCTAGTTGTGGTGATGGGAACTACTCCCTGGTAGAGTGGTGGAAATGCACAGCTTCTCATTTCAGTGGCTTCTGAGCACAGGCTTCTCATTGCTGAGCACAGGCTTTCAGACACGTGAGCTTTAGCTGTTATGGCACATGGGCACAGCTGCTGCACAGCATTCAGGGTCTTCCCAGGCCAGGAATAGGCCTGGTGTCCCCTGCACTGCAAGGGGTGCTCTCAAACACTAGACCCCCAGAGAAACCCCAGAACAGCATCTTCTGTCTCTTCCCTCAGGAAAATAAGCCCCCTGTCAGCATTCATTTCACAAACTTATTTCATTCACCTGTCTCTGTTTCCTACAAAGTACCCTGGCTCCACCCTGAACTGGTGCAATCTCTCTAGAAGGAAACTCCTCACATGGAACTTCTGAAGGACCTTCAGATACTAATCCCCAGGCTTCAGAGATGTATCTATGAGGCACTGGATACATCCAGTGCTCTGGAATTCAGATTCCAGAGCACTGGATTCAGATTCCAACACCAAGGACTTGAGTTCTATCTCTTTCTAGGCTTGTCCTGGGGATCAAGTAACAGAATGGAATAGAAACACACTGCACAGCAAGAGGCACATCACAAGTCTCAGACATTATTAATACAATGACATTGGGCAGGTATTCTAAACATCTCTGATAGTTGCTTTCTTTTCCCAGACAGGTCTACTTGAAAGGAAACGTTAACTTAAATGAATCATGCAAAGACATTGATGCAACTAAATTTGTTGCAAGCTGCTGAAGTTTTAAACTTTTAAATAAAACCCTGAAATGTTGTTAATTTAGTTGCCTTGCTGTCCGAATGACAGAGCATTCTGGGTCTCTCCAGTGCCCTTTACACAGACAGCAACTCTGTCCCCAAACAGATGAGACTGGTCTTGGTCTTGATGCTTTGTGTGGTCAGCAAACCAAGGTAGGTTAATTGGGTAAGAAAATGGATGGATCAGCAAGTGAAGCTTGCTTTTTAATATAAAGCATCCTTCAAATAAATTCCAATAATCTATAATCGAAGCATAAAGCCCTGACTTCTGGCTAGGGGTTACAGCAAGGAAAAACAATGAACATATTTAATAATTTTATTATTACTTTTGAATCTAATAGATTAATTCAAGCTGAATTTGGAAAATGCAGAGGAACGAGAGATCAAATTGCCAACATCCCTTGGATCATCAAAAGTAAAAATTTTGCTTTATTGTCTATGCCAAAGCCTTTGACTGTGTGGATCACAACAAACTGTGAAAAATTCTTAAAGAGATGGGAATACCAGTCCACATTACCTGCCTCCTGAGAAATCTGTATGCAGGTCAAGAAGCAACAGTTAGAACTGGACATGGAACAACAGACTGGTTCCAAATTGGGAAAGGAGTACGTCAAGGCTGGATGTTGTTACCCTGCTTTTTTAAATTTACATGCAGAGTAAATCATGCAAAATGTCAGGCTGGATGAAGCACAAACTGGAATCAAGATTGCCGGGAGAAATATCAATAACCTGAAATATAAATAACAGATGACACCACCCTTATGGAAGAAAGTGAAGAGGAACTGAAGAGCCTCTTGATGAAAGTGAAAGAGGAGAGTGAAAAATCTGGCTTAAAACTCAACATTCAGAAATCTAAGATCATAGCATCTAGTCCCATCACTTCACGGCAAATAGTTGGGGACACAATGGAAACAGTGACAGACTTCATTTTCTTGGCCTCCAGAATCACTGCAGATGGTGACTGCAGCCATGAAATTAAAAGATGCTTGCTCTTTGGAAGAAAAGCTATGAGCAACCAAGATGGCATACTAAAAAGCAGAGACATTACTTCGCCAACAAAGGTCCATCTAGTCAAAGCTATGGTTTTTCCAGTAGTCATGTATGGATGCGAGAGTCGGACTATAAAGAAAGCTGGGTGCTGACGAACTGATGCTTCTGAATTGTGGTGTTGGAGAAGACTCTTGAGAGTCCCTTGGATGCCTCCAGAATCACTGCAGATGGTGACTGCAGCCATGAAATTAAAAGATGCTTGCTCTTTGGAAGAAAAGCTATGAGCAACCAAGATGGCATACTAAAAAGCAGAGACATTACTTCGCCAACAAAGGTCCATCTAGTCAAAGCTATGGTTTTTCCAGTAGTCATGTATGGATGCGAGAGTCGGACTATAAAGAAAGCTGGGTGCTGACGAACTGATGCTTCTGAATTGTGGTGTTGGAGAAGACTCTTGAGAGTCCCTTGGATGGCAAGGAGATCCAACCAGTCCATCTTAAAGGAAATCAGTCCTGAATATTCATTGGAAGGACTAATGCTGAAGCTGAAGCTCCAATACTTTGGCCACCTGATGCAAAGAATTGACTCATTTGAAAAGACCCTGATGCTGGGAAAGATTGAAGGCAGGAGGAGAAGGGGACGACAGAGGATAAGATGGTTGGATGGCATCACTGACTCAATGGACATGAGTTTGAGTGAGCTCCAGGGGTTGGTGATGGACAGGGAAGCCTGGTGTGCTGCAGTCCATGGGGTCTCAAAGACTTTGACATGACTGAATGACTGAACTGAACTGAATAAATTAATTAATTACATTTGGACTGAATAAATACATTAATTACATTTGGACAGGGCAACAATTGCTTTTTAAATTGGTAGAATCCACTTTGATTTATGAAACTGTGATTAGGTTTAAAGGAAGGAAATGGCAATCCACTCCAGGACTATTGCCTGGAAAATCCCATGGACAGAAGAGCCTAGTAGGCTACAGTCCATGGGGTCGCAAAGAGTCGGACACGACTGAGCGTCTTCACTTCACTTCACTTCAACATTTAGAGCTTTTCATTTTAAATTCTTTTTTGTTTAGAATAACACATAGAGCTTTAAGTTATTAAAAAAAAAAGGATTTTACTCCACTGTTGCCTGTCTTGGTACAAGTTCAATTACTGATCACAGTATATGTTACCTTACTCTGTTCCATAAAATAAAAACCTAGATATTTAAGTAAACTTTGCAATCAGCCCCGTTGCTTCCTACGGGTGACATCCGAGGCTGTTCTGGCCTAGCTCTGTATCATTCTTGGCATAGAAATGCCTCTGGCCCAGAGATTTCTTGCAGGAAATGTAATCTGTTTTCAAGTTCAATTGGAAAAATTTTTTTTCACAATTTGTTAGTTAATAATGATGAGTTAGGTCAGAAATTCCCTCCTACTATTCTCTGTATCTGTCTCATACAGTATGATAGCCAGCATCTGGCTAGTGAACACCTGAGACGTGGTTGGTTCCATCCAGGAGCTGAAATATAAGCAGCCACCTGTAGCTACTGGCAACTGTGTTGGGGCACAGCTGTCAGCTCTGTCATCAGAAGGGATCTGAGCCTCAGAAACTCGGCAGGGGTCTCATTTTCCAACAGGACTGAGGATGGCTCAAGATGTTTTTGGACAGAGTCCCCTTTCATATCCACAAATATCAAGGATCTGTACACAGAAGTGTCTGTACTTTGAGCACATGTTGATTGAGAAAATATACAAAATAAAAAAGCAAATAAAGGATCTTCAATAAATTTGATCATTATCCACGCCAACAGCATGGCTGTGCTCCTGAGATCAGGTGTGTGTAACGCGTGTTATCCATTCCCCAGGTGGACAGGGCTTGTGCTCAAATGGATGCAAGGAACCCAGGGAGTAACTCTGCACTCACAGGCTAGAAAGCGTCCTTCAAGAACTGAAAGATGAATACATGAAAGGAGAGTTGAAAGAGAAAAGCAGCAAGGAGAAACTGCATTAGACATGTGGGGACACCTTATGGTCAGTTAAGCTCCAGAGGGTGGGGGCTTGCTTTTGGGTGTTTTCTGTGTGCTCTGGGGTGGTGTGGGCACTCTTCTTCACCCCTCATCATTTGGCCTCAGATCTTAAACTCCTTCTATTCAGGGATCTTTCCTTCAGGAAAACAGAGTTTACTTTATATTTGGTGCCTCTTTAAAACCTGGAAAGTTTGAATCAGTTCTAAGGAGGTGGATGAAACTGGAGCCGATTATACAGAGTGGAGTAAGCCAGAAAGAAAAACACCAATACAGGATACTAACGCATATATACGGAATTTAGAAAGATGGTAACGATAACCCTGTATGCGAGACAGCAAAAGAGACACAGATGTATAGAACAGTCTTTTGGACTCTGTGGGAGAGGGAGAGGGTGGGATGATTTGGGAGAATGGCATTGAAACATGTGTAATATCATATAAAAAACGAATCGCCAGTCTAGGTTCGACGCAGGGTGAAGGATGCTTGGGGCTGGTGCATTGGGATGACCCGGAGGGATGGTGTTTGGGGGGGAGGTGGGAGGAGGGTTCAGGATTGGGAACACGTGTACACCCGTGGCGGATTCATGTTGATGTGTGGCAAAACCAATACAGTATTGTAAAGTAAAAAATAAATAATAAATAAATAAAAAACCTGGAAAGTTAAAAACTAGAGCCCCTCAGCGGTTCACGTTAGGAGTCAGGGAACAGCTTTGTTTAAACACGGACACCCTCATGTCGCCACAGAAACAGATGGACTCCCTTCCTGATGTTGCTGAGTGCCCCCTCCCCTCAGCCCACCTCTGCAGGAGGTGCCAGCACCACAGCCACAAGCAAAGGCTGCAGGAGGGCTGCTGTGTCGTGGCTGCTGACCCCCTCCCTCTCCCGGAGCCCACAGTGTAAGTGAGAACAACATGCTTGTTCCTGTTGCGGAAACCACAGCCACCGCCCCAGAGCCTCTGGTTCTGTAGCTCTGGGTCGTCTGCCGCCTGGCAGGGAGGATATTACATAATCATCTCTGCTGTAATTAAATATGAACTCCACAGCATGGATCCAGAAGAAAACATATTTAGTGATTTTTAACCTGTTTTCCAGGGTGGTTCTGCTCCTCAGAGATATGGAGGACAAAAGAGAAGCATTCCTTTACTGATGAAGCAAACCCCGAGTTATTGAAAAGAAGATTAAATGCTGAACAACTTATACATTATGAGTTAGCTTCAAGTAAGGTGCTCAAGGGCTTCCCTTGCAGCTCAGCTAGTAAAAAATCTGCCCGCAATGTGGGAGACCTGGGTTCGGTCCCTGGGTGGGGAAGATCCCCTGGAGAAGGGAAGGGAAAGGCTGCCCACCCTGGTATTCTGGCCTGGAGAATTCCATGGACTAAGTCCACGGGGCTGCAAAGAGTCGGACATGACTGAGCAACTTTCACTTTTCAACGTGCTCAAACACTGATGGACTCCATAACACCAGTTTCGAAAATAAGTATTTCTAGTTATTGCTCTAGACAGCATTAAAAGCGATCCCCCAAGTACTAAACCTTGACACTCTGAATAAATGTGTTCTGCAGAACAGCCACATACACCTGGCCACAGAAGATGAGTACAGTGCAGGCTTTCCGCTCCATCCTGAATGATCAGCGGTGTTTCACCAGCTAGTTCATGAAACTCGGCCATTCCAGGAGCAGCACGGCCTTGCTAACATCTGTGTGGCCTTTCTTGTTGCTGTTGCTGTGTAGTTGCTAAGTTGCGTCCGACTCTCTGTGACCCTCATGGACTGTAGCCTGCCAGGCTCCTCTGTCTATGGGATTCTCCAGGCAAGGATACTGGAGTGGGTTGTCATTTCCTTCTCCAGGGGATCTTCCCAACCCAGGGATCGAACCTGGGTCTCCTGCATTAGCAGGCAGGTTCTTTACCACTGCACCACCAGCGAAGCCCCTGTGGCCTTGCTGGCATGGCTAATGAATGCAGACAAGGCTCGGATCATTGAGTGAAAATAGATATTACCTTTTCTGTTTGGGAGTGGGGAGCCCATGACCAAATCCCAGACTGTGCGGTAAGTTCTAGCTTCGTGTTTAAAAACAAATCCAAAGGGTAGCTCTTGCAAGTGAGGCCACAGAGAGCATGGTTCCCGACCCAGTTCCCCTGCAGGGAGGGCCGTGTTCCTGGTGCACTGACATTTACCTGGATGAGGTTGGCAGCTGGGTTCCGTCTTTTCTCAAAATGTTTCTGGCGGTGCTGTTCTTGTACTTTTAATGCAAAACCTGAGCCAAGAATGCCCTGTCACAAAATACAGAAATAGTGCTTAAAAAAAATTCCCCCGAAAGCATCATTAAATAATACAAATATTTTAAAAAAAACACAACCCTTTAAGAGTCTGAGAAGAGACAAACAGTATGCAACCTGTCCATAATCTCATTACTTATTAAATAAACATGATTCCCTCAATTATTATGCCACTGTCCAATGGCAAGTGGTTGGACAAGAAACAGGTCTTGATGTCTGTCCTTCAGGAAATCACCAGGTGCTGCACTCCAGTCTCCTAGGGTGTAGGAGGAGGCCGCACAATTCCAAATAAAAAAATGCTTTTGCGTGGCTTTCTCTGTGGCGTTTCTTTACACCTAAGTTAGAGAAAACAGGCCTATCCAGTGACCGACGAGGGGGATTTAAAATCTGGAGCTGTTACTGTCTCGTGGATGTGGACTTGGGAGCTCTTTTAGCATGCTGATGGCAACTACTACAGTTTACCCTTTCCGTTCATGAAAGGGTGGGGGAATGAGCTGATTAAATTTTAAGATCTGTTCACGATGCTATAATTCTACAGCTACCGAAGGAAAGCAAGTGGGGAAGGACAGCTGTTTAGATGAGCCACATACACACTCAGGCTTGGAGATGTTTCCACTTTGCCTATTTGTCCAGTAAAGATGAGAGCACGGGTCAACGCAAAGCACATACTTATCCTCCCAATTCTTTATTTTTCAGAGTTGACGAATTCACTCATTAGTTAGTTTTTGTTTGTACTGGGTCTTCATTACTGTGAGGGCTTTCTCTAGCTGCAGCAAGTGGGGGCTACTATGTAGTTGCGATTCTTGGGCTTCTCATTGCAGTGGTTTCTCTCGTTGCGGAGTGTGGGTTCCAGGCCCGTGGGCTCGAGCCCAAGCTCAGTAGTTGTGGCGCATGGGCTTAGTTGCTCCTTGGCACGTGGGATCTTCCTGGATTATGGACGGAACCTGTGTCTCCTGCATTGGCAGACAGATTCTTTACCACCAAGCCACCAGGAAAGCCCCTCTCCTGGGTCTTAATCCTCAGAGTCTTAACACTTGGAGCATGCCTTGCCTTCTTGGTTTTGGCTCACCCATTAGGTCTGGGGGCTGGCAAAACTAGCCTGATCCCTCTGTGTTTATACGAGCGTTTCGGCTGGCTTGCCTTTTTCTGCATATCGTCTCCATCTGCCAAAATCCTGCTCTCTTGATTTGTCCCCTATTTTCAGTTTGTCAGTGACTCAGTCGTGTCTGACTCTCTGTGACCCCATGGACTGTAGCCCTCCAGGCTCTTCTGTTCATGGGAGGTTTGCTTTGGTCTAAATTTGTGGGCTCAAGATGCTTCATGTCAGCCTCAGGTTGAGGTTGGCTTCAGAGTTTACTCAGTTCAGTCTCTGGGCTTTGTCTCTCTGTCTCCACTTTATCGGTGTGGGAAGCAGAGTCCCTCTGCTTTCGAGTCTGGGATTTTACTTGCTAGCTATAAATTATTAGTGTTTTATTAAAGGAATCTAACCCTTAGGTTACAGCCGGGTATCTTACGAGCTGTGAGTCAGTTCCTCGCCACAGGTAAGGGACGGCTGTTTTTCTTTTCTTTCTGTGTTTGAAGTCACTCAAAGATAGTAAGGGCTGTTTGAGGGGGTAGTATGTCTCATTCTTGTGATGTGTTAGGTCTCAGTGGATGACAACTTGATGAGGATATTTTGGGGCCCTAGATAACCTTTACTTTTCCTCCTTATCTTGAGGCGGTTTAGTCGCTGAGTCATGTCCAACTCTGGTGACCCCGTGGGCTGTATAGCCTGCCAGGCTCCTCTGTCCATGGGATTTTCCAGGTGAGAATGCTGGAGAATTCTCCTTGAAATTCCACAATTCTGAGTCCTCTGTGATGATAACCAGATAATAAATAATGCAGTTATGTTTAAATACAGTTATACAATGATACTATTGCCGTTAATGAGCAGTGACGGACTCCCTCATCAATCAGGACGCGCGACTGCGCTGTGAAATTAGAAACAACGTCATAGGGTCTGTTTTCCATCGCTCTTTCTCAGCGACTGTCTCGTCCTGTCTGAGGTTCTCATCTCACGCAGGTTGCGACTGAACAAATGAAGCTTTATGAAAACCTGGTTTGTTCGTGGATTAAACATCTCCCTCCATTTAGAGGTTATACAGATGGCCTTCTGTTTCCAAATCCAACTCAACTCTTAGTTATTCACAACTCCAAAATTTCCTTCTGTTTCTTAAGACCATTTAGGCAAGATTTATTTTCCTTTTAATGTCATTTTTCATGAAGCTTAAACACATAAGAGACTATGAAACAGCAGAATTTATAGCATATATTTATATTATGTATATTACATGCATAGATGCGTATAATCCACTCATCGGAAGCATAATTTAGTTTTTGTAGAAATTGAATTAACAGCAATGGCTACTATTTTTGAGCATTCATTATGTAAATATGAGGTTCAGAGTTAAATCCCTTTTGGAAAATGAAGACAGGCCCTGCATAACACAAACTGAGCACCTGCCAAACAAGCTAAAATGTGGTGAAAATCACGCTGGCATTGCTCAGAAACACACACTAGTAGATGGCAA
Organism: Oreotragus oreotragus; assembly: GCA_006410675.1. NCBI lineage: Eukaryota > Metazoa > Chordata > Mammalia > Artiodactyla > Bovidae > Oreotragus > Oreotragus oreotragus. The sequence goes on along the minus strand of SJYX01014159.1, from coordinate 35,529 downwards.
ACGTGGGCTGCAGGCCTCTTGAGCCAGACTGTACATTACAGCAGCTATGACATCAGGTCTGCTCGTCTGGTTACTGCTCCTGTCCCGTCCTCGTCCATCTCCCTCAGCCCCCAGTTCATATACAGAAACACAGGTCTGTTAAAAATAAAGCCTGCTGTGTAGGGTATAACTAACGTGCCATCCCTTCAAATATTGGGACCGACAGAGACACATGCTCCGAAATTGAGTTTTGTCTTAATTCATTTCCTAAGGTGAGGTAATCTTTGAGGTTTTAAGCTTTAGAAGTCTTCCATAAACATCAGATAGAAATAAGACATCTTGGCAAATATTTAAAATATTTATCCCTTGTTATCCTCCAGGTTAAAAGAGCTGATTTGTACCCTGTACTTGGCAAACAGGTTAAAGATATTCTCAGCAAGAGGGAAGAAAGGGTCCACAGGTGGAGACAGTCCCTCCAAGGCAGTGGGGACCTATGCCACTCATGCTTCTCGGCCGAGAATACAGGAGAATTCTCCTCATCTTGAGGCCCTGGGATGGGGCCTCAGGGAAACAGACCCCTGCCGAGGTGGTGGCTGGCATGCCTGTGTGATGTGCAGGGGAATGCCTCTGTGGTGTACAGGAGAACCCTACTCCCCGGGAAAGATAGGGAAGGCTCTTCTCTCTCTTGGCCCTTTCTTTCCTGGGTAGAAGGCAGGCCCAGAATCCATTCTGACTTTCTTAGCAAAGTGCCCCTGTGTTCACCTAATTTCAATCCGACACCACTGCTGCTGGCAAGTGCACTGGACATACTGGTGTTTCTGGCCACCTTTTTTTTTTTTTTTTAATTAAAGGTAAACGTGAGGCATCTTTCATTCATTCAGTAAGAATCCAGCACCTAGTGTGAGGCTGCAGAGAAATTCTCCATGGTAAAGTCTACTTTGCTTGGCCCTGTGAGGGGATGCTACGGGTGAGTGAGATTTTGATTTCCAACACAAACTGATTTAATTTGCATATAAAATCTTAATCACTTTATTGGGAAAGCTTCTCAAGAATGACTAATTAGTCTCTGCCCTTTAACCTAACAGCAATACAACTGACTCTGCCATGATGGTCCAGGGTTTCACGATGGAGACGGGCAACCTGCTAGATGAGATGCAGGCAGTGCTTGGAGATGGCTGACCTTCATGCGAACTGGCCCAGGTCTTTACACCTTTGAACACTTGTCTCTGCTCTCTTCTTACAGGCTCTCATTTCCGTCCCTTGCTATTATCTCTTTCTGGTGTAGTGTCTGTTCTGCCAGCCTACTTCCACATTGCTGTTTATAATCCTCGAAGAAGTGTGAAACTACAGAACTCACCTTATCAGACTTTCCTCTAAATTAAGCAAAGGTAATGAAAGACTTCGATCTCTCCTGGGAAGACGGCAGACACTGTTGCCCTGCGAGTGAATTGCCCCGACGTGGCCTCTGCCATGTCTGTGATTCTTCGAGGGATCACATGGGCTTATACGTGTGGCCTCAGGATGAGTATTAAACCCAACAGCTGCAGATCTTCGGCGCCATTATTTTGGGGAAAAAAGCACAAGACTGCATTTTGCTGTTTGTAAGGTGTTTTCTGGTAGAGAATCTGGCTGTCACGTGGGTGTCTGTTCTACATGGCTGAGGTTGCTGACTTCACGTGACTCTGGATGGACAGAGGCTTTCTGTCTTTTTTTCCACTATGTCTCAGCAGGAAACACACATATATTGTAAAAGTTTTCTTCATGACAAACACTTGACTTATGTTATATCATTGATCTTCAAAAACTTTCTTTGGGTACAATAACTCTTCATATATGATATTAATAAATGTACTCAGGGTCTGTCATGGCTGACTTGTGTCCAAAATTTACAGGTTGGAGTCCTAATTCCCAGGACCTCAGGGTACGATCTTATTTGGAGAAAAGGTCTTTACACAAGTGATCAAGTTACAGTGAGCTCATAGGGCGGGCCCTAACCCAGTGTGGCTGGTGTCCTTTTTAGAGGAGGCTTGGATATGGACAGAGGGAGACACAGGGACTAGACGGTGTCCATGAGGCCTGGACGCAGCTCTCCTTTGGGGCCCTCAGAAAGAACCAGCCTTGCCAGCTCCTTGGTTTTCAACTTTCACCTCTAGAACCATGAGAAAGAAAGAAAGTGAAGTCGCTCAGTCGTGTCCAACTCTTTGTGACCCCAAAGACTCTAGCCTACCAAGCTCCTCCATCCATGGGACTTTCCAGGCAAGATTACTGGAGGTGGTTGCCATTTCCTTTTCCAGGGGATCTTCCTGACCCAGAGATCGAACTCGGGTCTCCCGCATTGTAGGCAGACGCTTTGCCATCTGAGCCACCAGGGAAGTTTCAGAACCACAAGACAATTGAACTACATTAGGTCAAGCCAGATAGTCTGTGACACCTTGTTATAGCAGTCCTAGCAAACCAACACAATCACACTTGGGGAGCATGGGACCAAACCCAAATTCAAAGTGAGATCAGATAGCTGAGCTCATGCACGGTCCCTGGGGACCCTTCTCTGACTTTGGATGGTCTGGGTGCAACCAGCCAGTCAGCCTGGAGCTGAACACTGGCCATGGGAAGGACAAGGGGCTCAGGCAGAGGTGGAGCCCCAGGAACCTCAGCCTGTGATGCTGAAGGCCTCACCCCCTTGGCTCCTTGGAGGGGTGCCCTGGGGTCTCTGGGCCCGAGACTGAGAGGTGAGCCTGCCTGTGTCTAGAGCAAGATGGAGGCGCTGGTTCCTTAAGCAGCACGGTGGCTGCGGCTCTAACACGCCTGCTTCTGGGCTCCTTTCCCCCACGAGGGGTGGCGTGAGCGAAAGAGAGAGCTTGGGGATGGAGGCAAATTGTAATAAATATTTTCACGAACTGCCTTTGAAGACACAAGAGGATAAAACCACCAGAAAGACAGGCTTCATCCACTCAGGGGAAAATAATCAGAAGCTTAAGAGAAGATAAGTGTGCTCTTCATTCTGATATGATACAGAAACTGGTGGTTAACAAAAATCAATGATGACACAAACAATGAATCACCTGACATTTTAAAGACCCTTTAAATCCATGTGCTTCTCGCTCAAGTGGATCCGAAGAGGTAAACACTCCACATGGGCACATGAATCTCGTCAGTAGCTCACAACTCACACACTTAACTGGAGCCATCAGTTTAAGAGGAGGACAGCTTTAACTCTTTACACCTATTTTCAATGTATTAGGAGCATGTTGACTGAGAGGTGATGCCACCTGAATTATTATCAGATCCTAAAGCCCCAGCTGGTAGAAAACTTTTGGGTTAAATGTCTCCAAGGGAAGACCATTTTTATAAACTATCCAACTAGCTATATGTAGAAAAGTCAACATTATATCAGAAAAATGATACCAGTAAACAGATAGCTATGTTCCAGGGCATACTGTTTAAAGGAAGCTCGTGCTAGTAAACCTCTACAATCCAACTGGAAGTGCTTAATTTTTGCAAAGATACTCACAGCAGGAAGTGCAAAAAAAGAAATGCCCAGGAGTGCGAAGCCTGCTGACAGCAGCCTTCCCAGCCACGTCAGGGGGGTTTTGTCTCCATAACCGATCGTGGTCAATGTTATCTAAAAACAAACAGACAGGACGTGCAGCTTAAGTACTTGAGAGGAAAATCAGGACTCATGAACAGTTTCCACTAAATCATTATTCAAGCAGTCTGGCTGGTGCATTTTATTACTGTGCTTTAATTTTCCATGACACATAACAGAACCCTTTGCTTAAGGAAGGGAGTAACCTACATACTTGTTCCTCCCTTACAACACGATTTTCCATCTTTCCTAAGTGCATTCAAAGAAAGGCTAGATTAGCAAGTGGATAACCACCAGTGATACAGGAATGATAGCACCATGGCCTTCAGTTCAGTTCAGTTCAGTCGCTCAGTCGTGTCCGACTCTTTGCGATCCCATGAATTTCAGCACGCCAGGCCTCCCTGTCCATCACCAACTCCCAGAGTTCACTTAAATTCACATCCTTCGAGTCAGTGACGCCATCCAGCCATCTTATCCTCTGTCGTCCCCTTCGCCTCCTGCTCCCAATCCCTCCCAGCATCACAGTCTTTTCCAGTGAGTCAACTCTTCTCATGAGGCGGCGAAAGTATTGGAGTTTCAGCTTTAGCATCATTCCTTCCAAAGAACACCCAGGACTGATCTCCTTTAGAATGGACTGTTTGGATCTCCTTGCAGTCCAAAGGACTCTCAAGGGTCTTTTCCAACACCACAGTTCAAAAGCATCAATTCTTCAGCTTTAAGACTGCATCAGTACACAAAACAATAATTTTTGTTAATTAAGTCTATCCACTCATTTCCCTGGTGGGCATTTCCTGAAGGCCTGGTGTGTGTAGGGTGCGTGTTTTGATTTGTAGTGGAACAAAAATGAGAGGTGCATGGCTCCTATCCTGAGATATTTAGGGCATAAGAAGGGAAGTATGTCACACAGAAATCATTAAAACACAAAATAGGGCAAGACAGGTATTATGCTGAAAGCACAAATAATCTGCTGCTCAAATTCAAAGAGATTAGTACTAGCTTGGGCGAGTTGCAGAAGCTTTGTTGGGAAGATGTCATCATACCCAGGCTTTGAAGGAGGGGTAATATTTTGAGAGACAGAGATGATAGAGTGATCCAGGGAGGGGATACAGATGAACAGCTGCACAGCAGTGGGATAAACAGGGTGGGGTTTGGAACGTGTACTTAGCTGCACTGTAGCTACGCTAATGCTAGACCAGGGAGTGTCTGAGAAATGATCCCTGGGTCTTGTCTCCCTAATGATAAATTGCTCCGGGGGCTGCTTGTGTGCCTTAGAACAGGGTTCTGGCTGTACTCCAGGGCAGACGAGGCAAGCTTGACCTGGTAGACTGATGGGGTGATTGAATCAGGACAGTGGAAGTGGGATGGTACGAGGTGGAGAGTAAAGAGACTAGCTGAAGAAAAGCAATAGCCTCATATCCATAGACCATCCAGAAGGAAGGGGACGAGCAAACCAACACGATTTGAAAATTTCAAGTGGAACCTGTGGCCCCATAAATAGAAAGACGACAACAAGAAGGAGAGGGTTTGGGAGCAGAGATGAGTGACTTTCAATGACGGCTTTTCAAATATCAGTATGTGGCTGATCTAGACGTTCTGTGTGTGTATGTGTGTGAGTGTGTGAGCTCAGTCATGCCTGACTCTTTGCAGTCCCATGGACTGCAGCCCACCAGACTCCTCTGTCCATGGAATTTTCCAGGCAAGAATACTGGAGTGGGTTGCCCTGCTCTCCTCCAGGGGATCTTCCTGATCCAGGGATCGATCTCTTGTCCCTAAAATCTCCTGGATTGGGTGGTGGGTTCCTTACCACTAGTGCTACCTGGGAAGCCATATTAGCAAAGGATTAAGAAGGAGAGCCTGAGTTTTAAGGCTTGAGGTTGGCTTGAGATGTGGATTTTGGAATCAGGTGCTGAGTGACTGTGGAAGCTCTGTGAAGCCATGAGGTAGTAAAGAGTGTGAAGAAGGGGTGCAGGACACCTCCTCAGGAAACCCACACATTTAAGGGGCAGAAGGAAAAGGGAAGCCGGAGGAGTATATTGTTTCAAAAGTAGGGGGCTAGGAAAGGGTTATGTAAGTGGAAACTCAAGGGAGAAGAGAGCTTCACAGAAGGCCAGGTGAGCCCCCGAGTCACAGGCTCATGGAAAACAAGGAGAATGAGGACTAAGAGAGTTAGACACGGGGACAGGGTCACCAGCTGTTTCTAACAGCAGCAGTCTCGGTCATGTCACCTTCCCCAGCTTTCGGAGGAGGGGAGCCTATGGAGAGGCAGCAATGGTCATGGAAGGGAGACTGTGCTATGAACCCTCCAAAAGCAACCAGCTCAGCTGACCACCCTTCCTAGACCCTCTTCTTGCCTTGCTTTCATGGTTTTCCCCTCAATCTTTGTCGTTGCTGTTGCCCAGGCATGTCCAGCTCTTTGCAGCTCCACGGACTGCAGCATGCCAGGGTTCCCTGCCCTCCACTACTTCCCAGAGTCTGCTCAAACTCATGCCCTTGAGTGGGAGATGCCATCCAACCATCTCATCCTCCTTCATCCCCTTCTCCCCCTGCCCTCAACTTCCCCCAGCATCAGGGTCTTTTCCAGTGAGTCAGCTCTTTGCATCAGATGGCCAAAGTAAAGGAGCTTCAGTCCTTCCAATGAATATCCAGGATTGATTTCCTTCAGGATCGACCGGTGGGATCTCCTTGCAGTTCAAGGGGCTCTCAAAAGTCTTCTCCAGCACCACAGTTCTAAAGCATCAATTCCTTGGCTTTCAGCTTTCTTTACGGTCCAAATTTCACCTCTGTACATGACTACTGAAAAAAAACATAGCTTTGACTATATAGACCTTAGCTGGCAAGTGCCGTCTCTGCTTTTTAATATGCTGTTTGTCACAGCTTCACATCTTTGGCAGCTTCTTCCACATGGCTTATCCGACGCCAGTCAACCTTCGAATATTAGATTTTTAAGGTTTGCTTCCGGGTCTTTTTCTCTTTTTTTTTTTTCGAAAAATTCTGTTCTTCAATTTTTCCTTTCTCGTCTATCTCTTCTTTTCTCTCTCTTGCCAGGTGATCTGAAATGTTCTCAAGATTTAAATGCCATTTTTATGAGGAACACGCTGAATTTCTACCTCCAGGTCGGACCACTCTTCTGAGCTCTGGATCCACATATCTGCAACTGATACTTCTCTTTGGATGCTGCCCAGTCATTTAAACTGATTATATTTAAGACAGAACTTTTACTACCCCTAGCCTGCTGTGCCAATTACATCTCTTCCCAATCAAGAACACCGCTGTCAGGAATTCCCTGAGGGCCCAGGTTCAATCCCTGGTTAGGGAACTAAGATCTCACAGGCCTCCGGTGCGGGCTGCTCAATTGGAAACCTCGAGGAACCCTTGCCGCTCCTTCCCCACAGGTCCCTCTCTGAATCCCTCAGCAGGTTACGATGCTCCGATATTCCCAGTCCACTCCCTTCTCTCTGTCCTCATGGGCACCATGGTAGGTCAGGCTCTGTAGCAGCCTCTTTTTTTACTGTACTTTTCCCAGTTTTATGAAGGGATGGTTGACGTGCATCCCTGTTCAACACATATAGCTTGGTGGTTTGATTTACATTTGCTGTGAAATGATGACCACAGCAGGACTAGTGAACATCCATCATTCTGCAGAGATACTATAAAAGGGTAACACTTTTCTTTTTGTCATGAGAACGCGTAGGACTTACTCTCTTCGCTTTTCTGCATATCACACAGCAGAGTTACCTACAATCACCTTGTGGTACAGACATCCCTGGTATTGGTTTATCTTCTAACTGGAAGCTGGTACCTTTTGACCATCTTCCTCCCCTCCAACTCCCATACCTGCTGTAACCATGAATTTCATCTCTTTCTGTTTTTTAAAATTTATTTATTTTTAATTGAAGGATAATTGCTTTACAGAAGTTTGCTGGTTTCTGTCAAACCTCAACATGAATCAGTCATAGGTATACATCTATCCCCTCCCTTTTGAACCTCCCTTCCATCTCCCTCCCCTTCCCACCCCTCTACGTTGATACAGAGCCCCTGTTTGAGTTTCCTGAGCCATACAGCAAATTCCCGTTGGCTGTCTACTTTACATACGGTAGTGTAAGTTTCCACGTTACTCTTTCCATACCTCTCACCCTCTCCTTCCCTCTCCCCATGTGCATAAGTCTATTCTCTATGTCTGTCTCTCCATTGCTGCCCTGTAAATAAATTCTTCAGGACCAATTTTCTAGATTCCATATATATGTGTTAGAATATGATATTTATCCTTCTCTTTCTGACTCACTTCACTCTGTATAATAGGTTCTAGGTTCATCCACCTCATTAGAGCTCTCAAATGTATTCCTTTATATGGCTAAGTAACATTCCATTGTGTCTATGTATCATAATTTCTTTATCCATTCATCTGTCGATGAACATCTAGGTTGCTTCCATGTTCTAACTATTGTAGATAGCGCTGCAATGAACAATGGGATACATGTGTCTCCTTCAATTTTGGTTTCCTCAGGGTATATGCCTAGGAGTGGGATTGCCGGGTCACATGGTGGTTTTATTCATAGTTTTAAAAGGAATCTCCATACTGTCTTCCATAGTGGCTGTATCGATTTACATTCCCACCAACAGTACAAGAGCATTCCTTTTTCTCCACACCCTCTCCAGCATTTATTGTTTGTAGACTTTTTGATGATGGCCATTCTGACTGGTGTGAGGTGATATCTCACTGTAGTTTTCATTTGCATTTCCCTAATAATGAGGGATGTTGAGCATCTTTTCATGTGTTTGTTAGCCATCTGTATGTCTTCTTTGGAGAAATATCTGTTTAGGTCTTTTTCCCACTTTTTAACTGGGTTGTTTGCTTTTCTGGTATTGAGTTGTATGAGCTGCTTGTATATTTTGGAAATTAATCCTTTGTCAGTTGTTTCATTTGCTATCATTTTCTCCCATTATGAGGGCTGTCTTTTCACCTTGCTTATAGCTTTCTTTGCTAGGCAAAAGCTTTTAAGTTTAATCAGGTCCCACTTATTTACTTTTGTTTTTACTTCTATTACTCTAGGAGGTAGGTTATAGAGGATCTTGCTTTGATTTATGCCATCGAGTATTCTGCCTATGTTTTCCTCTAAGAGTTTTACAGTTTGTGGTCTTACATTTAGGCCTTTAATCCATTTTGAGTTTATCTTTGTGTGTGGTATTAGGAAGTGTTCTAATTTCATTCTTTTACATGTAGCTGTCCAGTTTTCCCAGCACCATTTATTGAAGAGGCTGTATTTGCCTCATTGTATATTCTTGCCTCCTTTGTCAAAAATAAGGTACCCATAGGTACATGGGTTTCTTTCTGGGCTTTCTATCTTGTTCTATTGGTCTGTGTTTCTGTTTTTGTGCCAGTACCATACTGTCTTGATGACTGTAGCTTTGTAGTATAATCTGAAGTCAGGAAGGTGGATTCCTCCAGCTCCATTCTTCTTTCTCAAGACTGCTTTGGCTATTCAGGGTCTTTTGTGTTTCCATATGAATTGTGAAATATTTTGTTCTAGTTCTGTAAAAAATGCCATTGGTAATTTAACAGGGATCATATTGAATCTGTAGATTGCATTTGGTAGTATAGTCATTTTTACAATATTGATTCTTCCTACCCAGGAACATGGAATATCTCTCCATCTGTTTATGTCATCTTTGATTTCTTTCATTACTGTCTTATAATTTTCTCTGTACAGTTGTTTTGTCTCCTTAGAAAAGTTTATTCCTAGATATTGAATTCTTTTTGTTGCAATGGTGAATGGGATTGATTCCTTAATTTCTCTTTATGATTTTTCATTGTTAGTATATAGAAATGCAAGTGATTTCTGTGTATTGATTTTGTATCCTGCAACTTCGCTAAATTCACTAATTAGCTCTAGTAATTTTCTGATACTATCTTTAGGGTTTTCTATGAACAGTATCATGTCATCTGCAAACAGCAAGAGCTTTACTTCCTCTTTTCTGATCTAGATTCCTTTTATTTCCTCTTTCTTCTCTGATTGCTGTAGCTATGACTTCCAGAACTATGTTGAATAATAATGATGAAAGTGGACACTCTTGTCTTGTTCCTGATCTTAGGAGTAATGCTTTCAGTTTTTCGCCACTGAGAAGAATGTTTGCTGTAGGCTTATGATATAGGGCCTATGTTGAGGTAGGCTCCTCTATGCCTGTCTCTTATACACATNTTAGCTCTAGTAATTTTCTGATACTATCTTTAGGGTTTTCTATGAACAGTATCATGTCATCTGCAAACAGCAAGAGCTTTACTTCCTCTTTTCTGATCTAGATTCCTTTTATTTCCTCTTTCTTCTCTGATTGCTGTAGCTATGACTTCCAGAACTATGTTGAATAATAATGATGAAAGTGGACACTCTTGTCTTGTTCCTGATCTTAGGAGTAATGCTTTCAGTTTTTCGCCACTGAGAAGAATGTTTGCTGTAGGCTTATGATATAGGGCCTATGTTGAGGTAGGCTCCTCTATGCCCATTTCTTTTAAAAATACATATAAGTGAGATCATACAGTATCTGTCCCTGTCTGATTTGTTGCACTTAGAGGTCAAGGTCCGTCCACGTGGCTGCAGTTGGCAGAGTTTCTTCATTTTCTACGCTGATGGAAATGGGTCACCCTCCTGTTGACCCACTGTCATGACCCTGAGGTTGTTTCCATGTCCTGGCTCTTGAAGATCATGAGCCGTCGTCTCTCAATTGCCTTTTCTGCTTTTGCTCCTGCTTCTCTTATTTCCTTCTCCATTTCTTAGTCCTCTCTAGAAGCCCTGCAATGGCTGTTCACCAAATTCAGAATGAATTCTAAGCTCCGAGCTGTGGAGCACGTGACCCTGTCTCTGCGGCACCCCCACACCGCCCTGGGCTTCGCTTTGCTCACTGCACTTTGACCACAGTGTCCTCTCAGCTCCTTGAACGGGCGAGGCCATCCTCTCCCCTCAGCCACTCCCCCTTGCCAGGGTCCTTCTCGTTCTGCGATCTTGTCCTGAGCTGGCTGTCCTCAGAGAGGCCCCCTGCCCACTGTCCACGGCAGGGCCTCCGGTTTCTCTCTGGCCTGCTCGTTTCCTATCGGCTCTTATCATGAGGGGTGGTCTACTCTGCTTTCCCTCGGGCCGCATTTCTTCAACTAGAAGGAAGGACTGTTTCTTTACTCTTTGTTTTCTAGCATGAAGTCTGCCACAAAGTAAGAGGACCTCAGTAAGTGCTTAGTAAACAAATAAAGAACCCTTTCAAGAACATTGGTAACAAACAGAGTGAGAAACTGGGGTGAGAACTCCTGGGCATCTCTGACGTGAGGTGGGGATTTCGAGAATGGATCTGTGCCTGTCTGCAGAGAGGCCAAGTCTGCAGAGGGGAGCTGGGGGCTTTATGGTGGGGGGTACCCGAGAAAGGGGCTCCCCTGGTGGCTCAGACAGTAAAGAATTCACCTGCCAATGCAAGAGACTCAGGTTCGATCCCTGGGTGGGGCAAATCCCCTGGAGAAGGAAATGGCAACCCACTCCAGTATTTTGCCTGGGAAATCCCATGGACAGAGGAACCTGGCAGATGAAAGTCCACGGGGTTGCAAAGAGTCAGACATGACTCAGTGACTAAAGCAGCAACAGCAAGCCTAGGGGAAGGGCACACGGTGGAGGGCTAGCCTTGGTTGTGCGGATGAACGTATCCTCCACAGGGTGGAGACTGTGTGGGCACAACGTGAAGAGGGAGCTGGGCTGGAAAAGCTCACGGTGGNAAGTCCACGGGGTTGCAAAGAGTCAGACATGACTCAGTGACTAAAGCAGCAACAGCAAGCCTAGGGGAAGGGCACACGGTGGAGGGCTAGCCTTGGTTGTGCGGATGAACGTATCCTCCACAGGGTGGAGACTGTGTGGGCACAACGTGAAGAGGGAGCTGGGCTGGAAAAGCTCACGGTGGCTTCATTACCTGCAGTGAAGGACAAGGAGAATCACCTGCGGGGAGAGAAGGGCCTGGAATGGGGAGGGCTTGTTTGGGCTGTGAGGATGTGAGAAAGTACGTGCTCTGCAAACCAGCAGCCAAGCGAACCAGATGCCACCAGCAGTCTCGGAAGGGATTCTGATTGCAGATAAAACACTCCTGGCTACATCTCATGACAGGTTCATAACCTTAAATATGCAGGAAGGAGTTTAATCTACCACACCATTTCTGCAAAAGAGCTTAATCCTTTCCAGTAGTTTATTAACAATAATAAACGGAATAAGAAATTTCACGGTCTGGTCACAGCAATAATGTTGCATTTCTTCGTCTGCCTTTCCATTCCAGTCACACATCTGAGTTGTTCTCCTGGGCCTGGGGCTCTGAGTGGGTTTTAATCTGCTGCCTCCAGACACAGCAAAGCAACCACGTTCTCAGTCCAGTTTAGAGTGCCGCGCCCTCCTTTTGAACTCAGGGCTGCCCCTCTTACAGCACTGGTGAGGAGGTGTCATGAATCCTGAGAGTCACACCCGGGCTGCCTGGGGTGGAGGACGGCGAGACCCTCCCACTTTCTCCTTGTGCCACCAGGGCCAGGCCAGGAGGAGCTGGAGTGGCCCACAGCCCAGTCTGGAGCAGCCACTTCCTCCGCTGGACCTCACAGTCATTGGGGTGTTGCCTGATGGAGGGCTGAGGGGCCTTTTGTTGAAGGCGAGGCTGGGAAGGATCTAGCACCAGGATGCCAGGAAGCGTGGGCAAGGGTTCCTGTTTTGTGCCTGTGGGGCAGATCATTTTGCTTCCTATGGCCGCAAAGGGGGAAACTGGGCCTCCTGCTGTTATCAGGGGGCATTGCACCGACCCCCCTGCTTGACCTGGCTGCCCCCCTTTCTAAGGTAACCTCTGGCTGTGCTGTGCTTAGTTGCTCAGTCATGTCTGACTCGTTGCAACTCCATGGACTGTAGCCCACCAGGTTCCTCTGTCCAGGGGGATTCTCCAGCAAGAATACTGGAGTGGGCTGTCGCGCCCTCCTCCTGGGGATCTTCCTAACCCAGGGATTGAACCCAGGTCTCCTGCACCACAGGCAGATTATTTACCATCTGAGCCACCAGGGAGCTGCATTCCATCAAACCATCCTGAAAGAGGGCTGCAGGAAAGTGAAAGCGTCACAACTCTTTGTGACTCCATGGACTGTAGCTCAGCAGGCTCCTCCGTCCCGGGCAAGAATACTAGAGTGGATGACATTTCCTTCTCTAGGGGATCTTCCCGACCCAGGGATCAAGTCTTAAGTCTCTAGCATTGCAGGCGGATTCTTTACCTTCTGAGGCACTAGTCTGCAGGAAGGCTGCTGATTTTCTGGGCTTTCAGGTCAAGCTGTCTTTGAGGTACCCCAGTGCAGCTACCTTATGTTTCTTCCCTTTCCCCAGTAACTGGAAGGCCCTGGGAAGCTTTCTCAGTTGGTCCTTTGCACGTGAACTGAGTATCCTTTCTGGGTCTCTGCTCCCACACTTGTGCTCAGCAATGCACCCACTTCTGTGTTCCAGAAGTCACGTGCAGCTCCAGTGCTGAGCTGCAGTAACTGGTCTATTTGGATGTAAAGCTAGAGGAAGGTGGGCTCACAGAGAGCCCTGAAGACACCCTCTTCCCTGGGAGCTCCTGGCAGGAATTACCTGCTTTTAGTTGGCACGTGTGATCTTAAGAAGTTGGCAAAAATCAGGCCTCGAGGAAACCCACTGTATTGAGTGTTGTTCCATTTTCTGACTCCTTCCAGAGCCCCTAGGATCTATGCTCTTAACATCTGCTGGTTAGTGAAATTTTGAAAATTTATGAATTTATATACATATTTACTTTTGATTCATACTCATTGACTTTTGCCTATGAAAGGTCATAAAGTTTTGAATTCAAACAATTAAAGATACACTTTTAAAAAGTTCCAAGATCTCTTTTGGACTCATTTTGACCCCATGGACTGTAGCCTGCTAGACTCTTCTGTCCATGGAATTCTCCAGGCCAGAATACTGCAGCGGGTAGCCATTCCCTTTTCCTGGGGATCTTCCTGAGCCAGGAATTGAACCTAGGTCTCCTGCTTTGCAGGCAGATTCTTTACCATCTCAGTCACCAGGGAAGTCCCTAAACAATTAAAAAACACATTTTTTCAAAGTTCCGATATCTCTTGCAGTGTCGTTTTAGCAAAATAATACTTTAATTGGTTGTCACACTTCATGACTAGAGGTGGAAGCCGGCAGACCAGCCTGACGGGAAGGGTTGGGACAAGAAGGACAGGCCTGCTTCCCCTGCAGCCTCATCAGGTGGGCTTGGTGGTGCCTGTGGGTTGTGCTGTCCTTCCAGGTAGACATTTACTAGAAGGGGCTGCAGCAGGTGGGAGCAGCTCAGAGGAAGTTTTGCCCTCAACTGCAGTCATGCAGGCAAGGAGAGATTTTCTGAAAGTCTTTGGGTTGCAAATATTGGCAGAAAGGAGTAATTATGGTAGCAAAGTTGGAGGTCTGCTCCAGGCCCCTTAGTGGGTTCAACAATCAAGTGTTTTCTCCCTCAGGAATCATACTGCAAAACATTTGTAAACTTGGGTCCAAGCTTTCCTCAATATTTTTCTTTAATGAGAGGCAGGTGCTGTGTTCAGATTATAATTTAGACATAGGTTAGGATACAGTTAATTGTTTGTTTTCAATAGCAAAATTAATTGGAGACCAGGAGATATAAATCTACCTTCTTTTCTTCAAGCAACAAATCAACAAATATTTACTGGTCTGGTTTTGAGAACACAGGTATGAATAGCTGTTTATAGCTAATGCATTTATGTGAGCAAATTAAAATAGACTATTTGTAGATTTCCACAGTACAGTATAATTTCCCCCTAAGGGGTCCCTTTAAAATTATTTTTATTTTATTTAATCTTTTTTTTCTTCCAGTTTTATTGAGATATAATTGACACACAGCTTTGCAGAAGTTTAAGGTGCACAGTACAATGCCCTGACTTGAACACATCATGAAATAATTAACACTATAAGTTCAGCCAACACCCATCATCTCATATAGATACAGCATTAAAGAAATGGATATGTATATATACAGTTTTAAAAACTCTTAGGATTTTCTCTGTTAGCAACTTTCACATATAATGCACAGCAGAGCTCATTATACTTATTGCATGGTACATCATATCCATGGCGCTTATAGCTGGAAGTTTGCGCCTTTTGACCATCCTCATTCAATTCCTCCACCTTCCACTCCCTGCCTCTGGTAAACACACAGCTGGTCTGTTTTTCTATGAGTTTATTTGTTTGTTTTGAGCCATAATTGACCTAAAGCCCTTTGTTAGTGCCTGTTACACAACACAGTGATTTGGTATTTCTATAGCATTTTGAAACCATCACCAAGGTAAGTCTGGTTATGATATCACCATACAAAGACATTGTACAGTTATTGGCTATATTTCCCACACTGTACCCTTTATACCTGGAACTCACTTATTTTGCAACTTTCAGTCTCCCTCACTTATTTCTTCCCTCTCCTTCCTGCTCTGCCCTCTGGCAACCACCTGTTTGCTTTCTGTATCTGTAACTCTGTTTCGCTATGTCTGCATATTTGTTTTGTGTTGTGGATTCCACGTGTAAGTGAAATCATATGGTATTTGTATTCCTCTTTCTCACTTATTTACTAAGTGTGATGATCTCCAGGTCCATCCATGTTGCTGTAAATAGCATCATTTCATTCTTTTTTATGGCTGAGTAATATTCCACTGTATATATGGTGAAGGTGAAGTCGCTCAGTCGTGTCCGACTCTTTGCGACCCCGTGGACTATAACCTATTAGGCNTTAAAAGGAATCTCCATACTGTCTTCCATAGTGGCTGTATCGATTTACATTCCCACCAACAGTACAAGAGCATTCCTTTTTCTCCACACCCTCTCCAGCATTTATTGTTTGTAGACTTTTTGATGATGGCCATTCTGACTGGTGTGAGGTGATATCTCACTGTAGTTTTCATTTGCATTTCCCTAATAATGAGGGATGTTGAGCATCTTTTCATGTGTTTGTTAGCCATCTGTATGTCTTCTTTGGAGAAATATCTGTTTAGGTCTTTTTCCCACTTTTTAACTGGGTTGTTTGCTTTTCTGGTATTGAGTTGTATGAGCTGCTTGTATATTTTGGAAATTAATCCTTTGTCAGTTGTTTCATTTGCTATCATTTTCTCCCATTATGAGGGCTGTCTTTTCACCTTGCTTATAGCTTTCTTTGCTAGGCAAAAGCTTTTAAGTTTAATCAGGTCCCACTTATTTACTTTTGTTTTTACTTCTATTACTCTAGGAGGTAGGTTATAGAGGATCTTGCTTTGATTTATGCCATCGAGTATTCTGCCTATGTTTTCCTCTAAGAGTTTTACAGTTTGTGGTCTTACATTTAGGCCTTTAATCCATTTTGAGTTTATCTTTGTGTGTGGTATTAGGAAGTGTTCTAATTTCATTCTTTTACATGTAGCTGTCCAGTTTTCCCAGCACCATTTATTGAAGAGGCTGTATTTGCCTCATTGTATATTCTTGCCTCCTTTGTCAAAAATAAGGTACCCATAGGTACATGGGTTTCTTTCTGGGCTTTCTATCTTGTTCTATTGGTCTGTGTTTCTGTTTTTGTGCCAGTACCATACTGTCTTGATGACTGTAGCTTTGTAGTATAATCTGAAGTCAGGAAGGTGGATTCCTCCAGCTCCATTCTTCTTTCTCAAGACTGCTTTGGCTATTCAGGGTCTTTTGTGTTTCCATATGAATTGTGAAATATTTTGTTCTAGTTCTGTAAAAAATGCCATTGGTAATTTAACAGGGATCATATTGAATCTGTAGATTGCATTTGGTAGTATAGTCATTTTTACAATATTGATTCTTCCTACCCAGGAACATGGAATATCTCTCCATCTGTTTATGTCATCTTTGATTTCTTTCATTACTGTCTTATAATTTTCTCTGTACAGTTGTTTTGTCTCCTTAGAAAAGTTTATTCCTAGATATTGAATTCTTTTTGTTGCAATGGTGAATGGGATTGATTCCTTAATTTCTCTTTATGATTTTTCATTGTTAGTATATAGAAATGCAAGTGATTTCTGTGTATTGATTTTGTATCCTGCAACTTCGCTAAATTCACTAATTAGCTCTAGTAATTTTCTGATACTATCTTTAGGGTTTTCTATGAACAGTATCATGTCATCTGCAAACAGCAAGAGCTTTACTTCCTCTTTTCTGATCTAGATTCCTTTTATTTCCTCTTTCTTCTCTGATTGCTGTAGCTATGACTTCCAGAACTATGTTGAATAATAATGATGAAAGTGGACACTCTTGTCTTGTTCCTGATCTTAGGAGTAATGCTTTCAGTTTTTCGCCACTGAGAAGAATGTTTGCTGTAGGCTTATGATATAGGGCCTATGTTGAGGTAGGCTCCTCTATGCCCATTTCTTTTAAAAATACATATAAGTGAGATCATACAGTATCTGTCCCTGTCTGATTTGTTGCACTTAGAGGTCAAGGTCCGTCCACGTGGCTGCAGTTGGCAGAGTTTCTTCATTTTCTACGCTGATGGAAATGGGTCACCCTCCTGTTGACCCACTGTCATGACCCTGAGGTTGTTTCCATGTCCTGGCTCTTGAAGATCATGAGCCGTCGTCTCTCAATTGCCTTTTCTGCTTTTGCTCCTGCTTCTCTTATTTCCTTCTCCATTTCTTAGTCCTCTCTAGAAGCCCTGCAATGGCTGTTCACCAAATTCAGAATGAATTCTAAGCTCCGAGCTGTGGAGCACGTGACCCTGTCTCTGCGGCACCCCCACACCGCCCTGGGCTTCGCTTTGCTCACTGCACTTTGACCACAGTGTCCTCTCAGCTCCTTGAACGGGCGAGGCCATCCTCTCCCCTCAGCCACTCCCCCTTGCCAGGGTCCTTCTCGTTCTGCGATCTTGTCCTGAGCTGGCTGTCCTCAGAGAGGCCCCCTGCCCACTGTCCACGGCAGGGCCTCCGGTTTCTCTCTGGCCTGCTCGTTTCCTATCGGCTCTTATCATGAGGGGTGGTCTACTCTGCTTTCCCTCGGGCCGCATTTCTTCAACTAGAAGGAAGGACTGTTTCTTTACTCTTTGTTTTCTAGCATGAAGTCTGCCACAAAGTAAGAGGACCTCAGTAAGTGCTTAGTAAACAAATAAAGAACCCTTTCAAGAACATTGGTAACAAACAGAGTGAGAAACTGGGGTGAGAACTCCTGGGCATCTCTGACGTGAGGTGGGGATTTCGAGAATGGATCTGTGCCTGTCTGCAGAGAGGCCAAGTCTGCAGAGGGGAGCTGGGGGCTTTATGGTGGGGGGTACCCGAGAAAGGGGCTCCCCTGGTGGCTCAGACAGTAAAGAATTCACCTGCCAATGCAAGAGACTCAGGTTCGATCCCTGGGTGGGGCAAATCCCCTGGAGAAGGAAATGGCAACCCACTCCAGTATTTTGCCTGGGAAATCCCATGGACAGAGGAACCTGGCAGATGAAAGTCCACGGGGTTGCAAAGAGTCAGACATGACTCAGTGACTAAAGCAGCAACAGCAAGCCTAGGGGAAGGGCACACGGTGGAGGGCTAGCCTTGGTTGTGCGGATGAACGTATCCTCCACAGGGTGGAGACTGTGTGGGCACAACGTGAAGAGGGAGCTGGGCTGGAAAAGCTCACGGTGGCTTCATTACCTGCAGTGAAGGACAAGGAGAATCACCTGCGGGGAGAGAAGGGCCTGGAATGGGGAGGGCTTGTTTGGGCTGTGAGGATGTGAGAAAGTACGTGCTCTGCAAACCAGCAGCCAAGCGAACCAGATGCCACCAGCAGTCTCGGAAGGGATTCTGATTGCAGATAAAACACTCCTGGCTACATCTCATGACAGGTTCATAACCTTAAATATGCAGGAAGGAGTTTAATCTACCACACCATTTCTGCAAAAGAGCTTAATCCTTTCCAGTAGTTTATTAACAATAATAAACGGAATAAGAAATTTCACGGTCTGGTCACAGCAATAATGTTGCATTTCTTCGTCTGCCTTTCCATTCCAGTCACACATCTGAGTTGTTCTCCTGGGCCTGGGGCTCTGAGTGGGTTTTAATCTGCTGCCTCCAGACACAGCAAAGCAACCACGTTCTCAGTCCAGTTTAGAGTGCCGCGCCCTCCTTTTGAACTCAGGGCTGCCCCTCTTACAGCACTGGTGAGGAGGTGTCATGAATCCTGAGAGTCACACCCGGGCTGCCTGGGGTGGAGGACGGCGAGACCCTCCCACTTTCTCCTTGTGCCACCAGGGCCAGGCCAGGAGGAGCTGGAGTGGCCCACAGCCCAGTCTGGAGCAGCCACTTCCTCCGCTGGACCTCACAGTCATTGGGGTGTTGCCTGATGGAGGGCTGAGGGGCCTTTTGTTGAAGGCGAGGCTGGGAAGGATCTAGCACCAGGATGCCAGGAAGCGTGGGCAAGGGTTCCTGTTTTGTGCCTGTGGGGCAGATCATTTTGCTTCCTATGGCCGCAAAGGGGGAAACTGGGCCTCCTGCTGTTATCAGGGGGCATTGCACCGACCCCCCTGCTTGACCTGGCTGCCCCCCTTTCTAAGGTAACCTCTGGCTGTGCTGTGCTTAGTTGCTCAGTCATGTCTGACTCGTTGCAACTCCATGGACTGTAGCCCACCAGGTTCCTCTGTCCAGGGGGATTCTCCAGCAAGAATACTGGAGTGGGCTGTCGCGCCCTCCTCCTGGGGATCTTCCTAACCCAGGGATTGAACCCAGGTCTCCTGCACCACAGGCAGATTATTTACCATCTGAGCCACCAGGGAGCTGCATTCCATCAAACCATCCTGAAAGAGGGCTGCAGGAAAGTGAAAGCGTCACAACTCTTTGTGACTCCATGGACTGTAGCTCAGCAGGCTCCTCCGTCCCGGGCAAGAATACTAGAGTGGATGACATTTCCTTCTCTAGGGGATCTTCCCGACCCAGGGATCAAGTCTTAAGTCTCTAGCATTGCAGGCGGATTCTTTACCTTCTGAGGCACTAGTCTGCAGGAAGGCTGCTGATTTTCTGGGCTTTCAGGTCAAGCTGTCTTTGAGGTACCCCAGTGCAGCTACCTTATGTTTCTTCCCTTTCCCCAGTAACTGGAAGGCCCTGGGAAGCTTTCTCAGTTGGTCCTTTGCACGTGAACTGAGTATCCTTTCTGGGTCTCTGCTCCCACACTTGTGCTCAGCAATGCACCCACTTCTGTGTTCCAGAAGTCACGTGCAGCTCCAGTGCTGAGCTGCAGTAACTGGTCTATTTGGATGTAAAGCTAGAGGAAGGTGGGCTCACAGAGAGCCCTGAAGACACCCTCTTCCCTGGGAGCTCCTGGCAGGAATTACCTGCTTTTAGTTGGCACGTGTGATCTTAAGAAGTTGGCAAAAATCAGGCCTCGAGGAAACCCACTGTATTGAGTGTTGTTCCATTTTCTGACTCCTTCCAGAGCCCCTAGGATCTATGCTCTTAACATCTGCTGGTTAGTGAAATTTTGAAAATTTATGAATTTATATACATATTTACTTTTGATTCATACTCATTGACTTTTGCCTATGAAAGGTCATAAAGTTTTGAATTCAAACAATTAAAGATACACTTTTAAAAAGTTCCAAGATCTCTTTTGGACTCATTTTGACCCCATGGACTGTAGCCTGCTAGACTCCTCTGTCCATGGAATTCTCCAGGCCAGAATACTGCAGCGGGTAGCCATTCCCTTTTCCTGGGGATCTTCCTGAGCCAGGAATTGAACCTAGGTCTCCTGCTTTGCAGGCAGATTCTTTACCATCTCAGTCACCAGGGAAGTCCCTAAACAATTAAAAAACACATTTTTTCAAAGTTCCGATATCTCTTGCAGTGTCGTTTTAGCAAAATAATACTTTAATTGGTTGTCACACTTCATGACTAGAGGTGGAAGCCGGCAGACCAGCCTGACGGGAAGGGTTGGGACAAGAAGGACAGGCCTGCTTCCCCTGCAGCCTCATCAGGTGGGCTTGGTGGTGCCTGTGGGTTGTGCTGTCCTTCCAGGTAGACATTTACTAGAAGGGGCTGCAGCAGGTGGGAGCAGCTCAGAGGAAGTTTTGCCCTCAACTGCAGTCATGCAGGCAAGGAGAGATTTTCTGAAAGTCTTTGGGTTGCAAATATTGGCAGAAAGGAGTAATTATGGTAGCAAAGTTGGAGGTCTGCTCCAGGCCCCTTAGTGGGTTCAACAATCAAGTGTTTTCTCCCTCAGGAATCATACTGCAAAACATTTGTAAACTTGGGTCCAAGCTTTCCTCAATATTTTTCTTTAATGAGAGGCAGGTGCTGTGTTCAGATTATAATTTAGACATAGGTTAGGATACAGTTAATTGTTTGTTTTCAATAGCAAAATTAATTGGAGACCAGGAGATATAAATCTACCTTCTTTTCTTCAAGCAACAAATCAACAAATATTTACTGGTCTGGTTTTGAGAACACAGGTATGAATAGCTGTTTATAGCTAATGCATTTATGTGAGCAAATTAAAATAGACTATTTGTAGATTTCCACAGTACAGTATAATTTCCCCCTAAGGGGTCCCTTTAAAATTATTTTTATTTTATTTAATCTTTTTTTTCTTCCAGTTTTATTGAGATATAATTGACACACAGCTTTGCAGAAGTTTAAGGTGCACAGTACAATGCCCTGACTTGAACACATCATGAAATAATTAACACTATAAGTTCAGCCAACACCCATCATCTCATATAGATACAGCATTAAAGAAATGGATATGTATATATACAGTTTTAAAAACTCTTAGGATTTTCTCTGTTAGCAACTTTCACATATAATGCACAGCAGAGCTCATTATACTTATTGCATGGTACATCATATCCATGGCGCTTATAGCTGGAAGTTTGCGCCTTTTGACCATCCTCATTCAATTCCTCCACCTTCCACTCCCTGCCTCTGGTAAACACACAGCTGGTCTGTTTTTCTATGAGTTTATTTGTTTGTTTTGAGCCATAATTGACCTAAAGCCCTTTGTTAGTGCCTGTTACACAACACAGTGATTTGGTATTTCTATAGCATTTTGAAACCATCACCAAGGTAAGTCTGGTTATGATATCACCATACAAAGACATTGTACAGTTATTGGCTATATTTCCCACACTGTACCCTTTATACCTGGAACTCACTTATTTTGCAACTTTCAGTCTCCCTCACTTATTTCTTCCCTCTCCTTCCTGCTCTGCCCTCTGGCAACCACCTGTTTGCTTTCTGTATCTGTAACTCTGTTTCGCTATGTCTGCATATTTGTTTTGTGTTGTGGATTCCACGTGTAAGTGAAATCATATGGTATTTGTATTCCTCTTTCTCACTTATTTACTAAGTGTGATGATCTCCAGGTCCATCCATGTTGCTGTAAATAGCATCATTTCATTCTTTTTTATGGCTGAGTAATATTCCACTGTATATATGGTGAAGGTGAAGTCGCTCAGTCGTGTCCGACTCTTTGCGACCCCGTGGACTATAACCTATTAGGCTTCTCCATCCATGGGATTCTCCAGGCAAGAATACTGGAGTGGATTGCCATTTCCTTCTCCAGGGGATCTTCCCGACCCAGGGATCGAACCCGGGTCTTCCACATTGGAGGCAGACGCTTTAACCTCTGAGCCACCAGGGAAGTATAAACATATCTTTTCTTATCCATTCATCTGTTGATGGGTGCTTAGGTTGCTTCTATATATTGTAAACAGCACTGCTATTGTAAATCTTGGCTATTGTAAATAGAATATGAGGTACATATATTTTCTCCAGCTAGTGTTTTTATTTTCTTTAGGGCAGAACTGCAGAATCATGTGGTAGTTCTAGTCTTAATTTTTTTGAGGAATAGCTATATTGGTTTCCATAGTGGGTGCACAACTTACATTCCCTCCAGCAATTCCTAAGGGAGTCCTTTAATGGGGAAGATTCCTGTCAACAGTTGTCAACAATCTCCTTCTCCCTCCCCACTCTTTCCTCCTCTCTGCTCTGTTTCTCTTCTTTCTAGTCTCTTTTCTTCCCTCTTCTCGTCTCTTAGCCCAAGTAATCTCTTGGGCTACTTCCTGAGCATAGGCACTCATAGAATCTGTGAAGCTAATTTTGACATTTGGTCATCTTGAACTAGTAGGTCAGAAAGATTTTCAATCTTTACACATTGGAAACTCCACGGTGGTAGCATCATGAAACTCAAGTTCTGCTGTGGCAGGGGCTCAGGGCATTAGCACCCCCTACTGTTCTCCCAGGCTTGTGGTCCAATAAGCAATAACAGTGGCAGTCACAGCTGTCTAGTATTGGATAAAGTGAATCCACACGTCCTAGCCTCATTTGAAACACAGAGCAACTTTGTGTTTGGGTACTATTATTTTCTCAGTTTTACAGCAATATTAAACAATTGCTTAATATCACATCTCTATTAACACTAACGATGGGGTTGGAACCCTGGTCTCCTGACTATAATACTGTTTTTTTTTTTTTTTTTTTAATACAGCATGTGCTCAGTACTATTAGAATAACACTGAACAAAAGTGTCCAGAGTTGCACGTGTGCCAATTTTAAGAACAGATGTCTTAGGAAAGAGTTCTCCAGGGATTCATGCCCAATATACCCCATAAATGCCCCAAAGGTAGGCGTGGGGCTTGGAGAGATTAATAACCGCCAGACTGTATGGAAAGTATTGCCAGGGGTGTATGTCTCAGTTTTCACTTGGTTGTTAATAATCCTGAATAGTTGGAAGTAAAGCTTCTGATTCCATCATGTCACACATTGGTAGTAAGAAACTCTTCTATTTACTGTACCAGCAGACTTAAATGAGTCAGAAACCAATAGCTTCTAAGAGGCGGCAGAAAACACTATGTCCTGGTAAATCTGATGGAAGGGGGGTTGATTCTCAGAAAAGTGACAAGTGTCATCAAGGACAAGGGTACCCTTGCTCTTTCCACAAATTGGCACCATTTCCTATTCTTAGATTTTGTAGGGGGATGAATTCATGGCATACATATGGGCGGCATAACCTGCTGAGTGTGCATTACATACAGAGCCTTCCATATTGTTGTCTGGGAAAAGTGTGAGGTTTTTAAGAGCAAATTCTAGGACTAACTGGCCAACGCCAGATCCTCTACATGTCTGAAGGAATCATGTCAAGCGCAAGTCTCAGGTGGAGGCTCTATTCAGAGTAGGTTAATACCTCAAGAGTAGCTTTATACCATCTGCCCATAACACCATCTTCAACACGGTAAGAGAGGTAAATTAAAAAAAGGGCAAGTTGGCCTTCAAGGATAAGGTCATTACCAGGAAAAACTACTTTAGGAGGATGGGATCTTAAGTTATTTCAGAATAAATCTAAATCAAATCAAAAGGAGGGAAGATAATAACAGGAAAGAAGGAGCTCATAATAAAAAATAAATCCAGGAAAACCTGTTCTTTGATTATTTCAGAATAAACCTGAAGTAACTGAAAAGGAGGATAATGCTAATAGGAAGTGATGTTAAGCAGAGCTCCGCTGTGCAATCAGAAGACCCTGTCCTCCTATAGCTGCCTGGCCTCAGCAACATCCATCATCAATGCCTCTTCAGTTGCTCACTCAGAGTCCAGAACATTGTTCACTGAAACCTTGATTCCCAAAGCCCTTCTGCCCTGAAGCTGTAGGTTTGTCCTGAAGTTGTAGGTCTATCAGGAAGGGCACTGGTCTCTGCTCCTTTGCTGTAGAGGTTCCCCATATCCATTCATGCCGCTCCCATCTGTCGCTGGGTACCTGTTAGGGGCTTAACACCAGCCCTTCCTATGGACTATGGCCTGAGTATTGTCATCTATTATTATGGGAATAGTTTCCAGGGACCAAAGTTCTCTGAACTGTTATTGGTTTGAGCAGTGCTGATTGCACTATGGATCTCTCCCAAAGTTGGTTTGGGAGAAGTATCTTCTTCATGGAAGAGTTTTGCCAATAATATTTGGAATTCACTGAATACTGTATCCATAGACTATGAATTGCATTTTAAATTATATATCACTACTTCAGGTTTTTTTTTTTTTTTTTTTTAATAAATGGGGATTTCTTTTTTTTCACCAAAGCCCAGCACTAAGAAACTCATCAAATCAGGACTCGTTCATTTCCTTCATTTCCCTATATTCCAGATGTTTCCTTAGTTAGCAAGGTGTGCATTACACGCGACATGTACAGTTTTAACTAAAAAGATTTCACTGAGGTCTTCATTAATATGTAATAAAATGTAGAGTATTCCATGGGCTTCCCTGGTAGCTCAGCTGGTAAAGAATCCGCCTGCAATGCAGGAGAGCCCAGTTTGATTTCTGGGTCAGGAAGATCCCCTGGAAAAGAGATCAGCTATGCCCTCTTGGGCTTCCTTGGTGCCTCAGCTGGTAAAGAATCCGCCTGTAGTGTGGGAGACCTGGGTTCAACCCCTGGGTTAGGAAGACCACCTGGAGGAGGGCGTCGGAACTCATTACAGTATTCCTGGGCTTCGCTGGTGGCTCAGATAGTGAAGGGCATCTCCTGCAGGGCAGAAGACCTGGGTTTGATCCCTGGGTTGGGAAGATTCCCTGGAGGAGGGCATGGTAACCCATTATAGTATTCTTGCTTGGAGAATCCCCATGGACAGAGGAGCCTAGTGGGCTACAGTCCATGGGGTTGCAAAGAGTTGGACACGACTGAGTGGCTAAGCACAGTGCAGTATTGTATATTTGTTTTACTTCATTTTGGAGACCTAGTATATGTTCTTCTTATAAGGACAGAGCTAGTAAGTTCTCTTGTTTGCTTTTTATGGCTTCAGACAATTTCATTAATGAGTTAGTATCAACAAACCCACTGCGGACCAACAAGGCCTTTTTTATTCCTAGAAGCTCAGTATCTTACAAAATTTTTGCTTCTTTAGTCAAGACTAGATTTTTTTTTTTTTTAGAAAGAGATATAATTAGGCCATTCAAAGATTCTGCTAAGTACAGATTCAGTTCAGTTCAGTCTCTCAGTCATGTCCGACTCTGCGACCCCATGAATCGCAGCACGCCAGGCCTCCCTGTCCATCACCAACTCCCAGAGTTTACCCAAACTCATGTCCATTGAGTTGGTGATGCCATACAATCATCTCATCCTCTGTCATCCCCTTCTCCTCCTCCCCCCAGTCCTTCCCAGCATCAGAGGCAGTGAAGCAAAAGTGACTCTGTCGTGTTGAACTCTTTGCGACCCCATGGACTGTACAGGCCAGAATACTGGAGTGGGTAGCCTTTCCCTTCTCCAGGGATCCCTTGGTTGATCCCAACCCAGGGATCGAACCTAGGTCTCCCGCTTTGCAGGCAGATTCTTTATCAACTGAGCCACAAGGGAAGCCCAAGAATACTGGTGTGGGTAGCCTATCCTTTCTCCAGCAAATCTTCTCTACCCAGGTCTCCTGCATTGCAGGCAGGTTCTTTACCAGCTGAGCTACCAGGGAAGCTCTAAGCACAGGTTAAACTTCAGCTGAATAGCACTGCTGCACTGAAATCAATGAAGAGATGCTGCTTTTCCCTGACAGGCACAGAGAGGACCTCTGGAAACCTGCTACGTGGGTTATTCTGGCAAAGAAACGAGCTGGTGACTAAGTACACTGAGAGTTTCCCCCACACACTCAACACACAGTGCAGCAGGAAGGGGATAAGTAGGAAGGAGAGTAGCAGGAAGATGGGTGGAAGGAAGGCTAGAGAGGTACCAGGTGGATGCACCAGCAGCTGCACCTCAGTACACAAGGGTGCCCAAGGGTCTCAGTCATTCAGCCACATCAGGATCTTCACAGCGATGCAAAAACTAAAATTCAAATCGCTGTCTTCCCCTTGCTGGCTAGAAAAACCTCCTTTTCGCTCAGTTTACTCAGTCTATCCCCACTATGAGTCATACATTTTCATTTGTTCTCAACACATAAAAAGTATTTTAGGCATGTCAGATGACAGCTCTCTTTTGGGTTTTCCACTTTCCTTCTTTCAAAGTGGTCATTATTGCTTGTGGGGGAGGGCAAGGAGTTGGAAACCACATTATGAAACAACAGGATGCTTTGTTATCAGTGACACAATCTTGTAGACATTTAGCTCTGACAATCTAAGGAAAAAGAGTCTTAATCTTTGAACGACTGTACTTCTGATTCTTATTCATTTTATTGCTGCTATGCTATACCAGGTTCTGCTTGCTTCAAGCCCTGATGAGTTATCCTCATCTTTGATGACAATTCTAGTTCTCACTGATGAGCTTCTGACAAATAGCGGAAGAGCGCAGCAGTGAGCTCCACAAAGCAGACTGGCAAACAAACTTACTAATGCTTCAATCATAGGTTAAGAAGATGATGAATTTTTATTTTGGCAACAATCTAACACTCAAGAAATATTATAAATGATTTATAAGACAACAAATTTGCTGGACCAAAGGGATTCTTCAGACAACTCTAACTGCTGTTGTATTTTCACCCTTTTGGAACATATTAAGGTGAAGTCGCTCAGTCGTGTCCGACTCTTTGCGACCCCGTGGACTGTAACCTATTAGGCTTCTCTTTTTTTACAAATTCCAAAATTTCAGGATTTCCTGATCATGTGATAAGAATAAGGTATTTAAAATTATTTTGTAAATTGTAAAATGTTAGGAAATGTTTATATACTAAAGAAAAAATTACAAAGCTCTTTCATTTTCTGAGTCCCTAAATAAACTGAGTGTCAGAAAAAATAAAAATATGAGAAACTTGAAAAACTACATTTCTTCTCCCAAGTACCAAAATAAACAGCATATTAGGGTGCCATCTATGCTGTATGCTTAGTTGCTTCAGCCACATTTGACTCTGTGACTCAGAGACCACAGTCCATAAGGCTCCTCTGTCCCTGGAATTTCCCAGGCAAGAATACTGGAGTGGATTACTATTTCCTTCTGCAGGGAATCTTCCTGACCTGGGGATCCAACCTGCATCTCTTGCATTGGAGGCCAATTCTTTAAGGCTGAGCCACTGGGAAAGAACATTAGGGTGCCATACTATGCAGGAGACATAAAAGACGTTGGTTCAGCCCCTGGGTTGGGAAGATCCCCTTTAGGATGGTATGGCAGTCCAACCTAGTTCTTGCCTGGAGAATCCCATGGACAGAGAAGCCTAGTAGGTTACAGTCCATAAAGTCTCACAGAGTCAGACACAGCATAGCACAGATGCATTGTGATTCTTACTGTATAGATAAGCCCAAGATAAAGAGAAATCCATAAGAAGGGTCTTGTAGTCTACATTTTGATTAGAATAAAAAAATAATTAAAAGGGAAAAACAAACTAAGGAAACCTCACACACTCACACACCCTCAAGGGCTTCTCCTGTGGCTCAGTGATAAAGAATCCACCTGCAATGCAGGAGACACAGGAGACGTGGGTTCAATCCCTGGATCAAGAAGATCCTTATAGAGTAGGAAGTAGCAACTCATCCCAGTATTATTGCAGGAAAAATCCCATTGACAGAGGAGTCTGATTGTCTACAGTCTATGGGGTTGCAAACAGTCAGACATGACTAAAGCAACTTAACACACATACATGCACATATAGGTAACTGGATCGAACCCGGGTCTCCCGCATTGGAGGCAGACGCTTTAACCGCTGAGCCACCAGGGAAGCCCATATTAAGGAATACAATAAAAAGAAATGTAGTTTACACATTGTATAAAGCATTCCTTTATCCTAAAACATTCTTATTAGGGTACACAATTCAATGACTGTTTAATAAATTCTTTACAATAGAAAGACAATTTTTGCTTCAGTGCAAAACTGTGTGTTGTTTAGAGTACGTTCTTCTAGGTTATTGATTTCTGATTTTATGGGGCAGGCTCTGCACCTTTCATGGTCTTTGAGCTATTTTATGATTGTGTAAGTTGCAGCAGGAATGCAAAATAATTCTTGTCTATAGATATGTAAATAAATCCTGTCTGGTGGGGGTTCCTCTGACTTCCTGCTTTCACTGTGGAAGAAGCCAGGTTTGCCTCTGTTTGCACATTCAATACTCCTAATCTTTATACACTTCTGTTCTGTGGATAGTCCTCTGAACTGGCTGTAACATTTTCTTAGTTCCTTCATTGATAAGAACTTAAAGTATTTACACATGCTTTATTTTCTATGTGTACGAGAGTCATGTTTTAACTTTTATCTGTTTGGAAAACCATCCTTTAACAACAATATAAAGGGAAAACGGTAGAAAAATTTGAAACGCAGTGTCTGTAATCTCTGATCTCACAGATGGTTACCACTCTTTTCTCTTTCCCTTTTTGTACCACAATTTTACTCATAGCTTTTGTTCAGCTACTATTTCTTTTTTTAAAGCCTCAGATAAACTTTCTGATGAGTGACAAACAACACAACAATTTGTCCTTCAAAGCTGCGCTCCACAAAGTTAAAGCAAATAAGTGAGCCTGTGAACATTTTAATCAAGGTTAAAAAGTTATTCACTTTTATTTTGCAACAGACTGGCACGCATGAAGCAGTAAGTTGATTTGTAAGAGAACTTTGTTAGACCTAAACAGATGAGGCAACTCTTCAGATAATTAAAAGCGCTGTGTATTTGCACGAAACTTCCCTTTTGGAAGTTCTTTTATAGTTTTACTGAGACCACTCATGGGAATCACTGCACTGAATTCAAAGGAAACATCTCACAACATCCCATAAATAAAACCGGATTTTTGCACTCACCGTGCCCCACCAGAGAGCATCTGCGTATGTAGAAAACTCCTTATTAGCATCCTTTTCCACCAGATAGACAAGGAAAGACGAAAAAATCAGAACCAAAAATCCTATGTACCAAGCTGTGATTAATTCCTAGATGTAAAAAGAATGAGAGATTTTTTAGAGGTGAAAAATACTTGAAACAGGAACAAAAACAACATCTAAGCATGATTCATGTCTTTGACTACTGCTGGGGTATGGTGGTGGTGCTCGTTTAGTCAGTGAGTGGTGTCTGACTCTTGCCACCGCATGGACTATAGCCTGCTAGGCTCCTCTGTCCATGGGCTTCTCCAGGCAAGACTACTGGAGGGGGTTGCCATTTCCTTATCCAGGGGATCTTCCGACCCAGGAATCGAACCCAGGTCCTGCACTGCAGGCAGATTCTTTACTGTTCGAGCTATGACGGAAGCCTTATAGATATAAAAAGAAAGAGATTTTTTAGAGGTGAAAAATACTTGAAACAGGAACAAAAACAAAATCTGAGCATGATTTCATGTGTTTGACTACTGCTTGGATATTTATGGTGACTTTTACATAATCCACATTGTGTCCTCGCATGGCTTTAGCCAGCTTCTGAAAAGCCCAAGTTTGCTTTCGAAGAGTTTGGCTACCAGCGTGGCCGCGGGTGCGGAAGGTGTGAGTGAGCTCACCTTGCTGTGCGCATAGACCACGGAGCCCAGCAGCTTCCAGGTGCCGCCGCGCCGGTCCATGCGCACCATGCGCAGGATCTGCAGGAAGCGCAGGCTGCGCAGTGCCGACGTGGCGAAGATGTTACCCTGAGTTTTGGCAGAAACTACCGCTATGGAGGCGATGAGGACAATGGTATCTGAAAGAAACAGGTTGAAGCAGCCGTAAGTCGCACAGCCAAGAAGTTTTCGTTTCCCAGAGAGGATTTCAGAACGCGTCACTTTGGACCTATTTGGGGCCCTGGGAGCGGGACTTGAGCTCCAGGCTGGCGGCCGCCACGTGAGCTCTGTGATGGCCGAGGAGCTGAAGGTGGAGGACGGGGCCTTCTGCTGACTCGTTCTTACCCCTTGGCCATTCTCTGCTTTAGCCATCCGGTTTGGACCACTCCCTGTTTAACTTGCGAAGAACTGGACGTGGCCTTCGGAAGGTCTGGTGTTCTGAGGGGCTTAGGGGCTGGGGGCACCCTCCAGTGCAGTCCTGGGGTCACGGTTGGAGGGGGGTGTCCTGCCGGCAGGAGCCCCAACCCCAAAGCTTCCCCGATGATGCCGTGGAGGCATCATCTAGCTGTGAAAGTGCTGCTTCGCACAATCATGTTTCCTGTTTTCTTGCCCCCAAAGCTTGCCGCTCCTTCCTACAAAAATTTCACTTCTATTGTTGTGTCTGCAGCTTTGCAGACTGAAAGAAAGGCAACTAAGCTAAATGCTTCAAGCACTCTGGGTAGAGTCCTTTATAAACTGCTGTCAGCCAGTTTTGTGTAACTTCTGCACTCAAGTTAATTGACATTCCGTTTGTTATAACAGAGGAGGTAATTGTACACAGTGTGCATGGGAATGGATATTTAATGTCTGACATATTGACATTTGGCTTAAATCATACCTGCTAAAAAGANCAAGTTAATTGACATTCCGTTTGTTATAACAGAGGAGGTAATTGTACACAGTGTGCATGGGAATGGATATTTAATGTCTGACATATTGACATTTGGCTTAAATCATACCTGCTAAAAAGAGCAGCTAACGAAAGCTCAGAAAAGATAAAGGAGGACTTAATCGCTCCAAGGGTAAATATTGGAGTGATGGAAAGTAGCTTTGAAATGGGAGGAGTGAAGTGGGATGAATTAGCCTCCCATGCCAGTTTTACAGTAAGTCAGCTTGACCTGCTCATCCTCAATAAAATGTCCTTCCTGCTCCATGTGGGCGTGCAAGGCCAGGCAGCAACACTCAGACCCCTCAGGGTGCAGCATTTACTATGTTTCTGGGGTCCTCAGGGTTAACCGCTGAGTGAATGTGGATTTTTCATTCAGCCCAGTCCATGCTCACAGGAAGGTCTGGCCCCTGGATGTGGACTGTGAAGATCTTTAGAGTCACTCTCCTGGTGCCCTCTTGGGTCAGGACTTGGAGAGAGGGTTGGGGGTTGGCACACAGGTCAGTGGAAGGCATTTCTGTTAGATCTGTAGGCTGAGTGAGTTTGTGGTTGGGCACACAGCCAGCCACAAATGTGTCCTTTCCTTTTTCTCTGTAGCTATTGGAGAGGAGAGGGAACTGAATATGTTAATACAAACACCAGGCACATTAAGTGACTAGAAGTCAGTTGCAAAGCAGAATGTACAGTGTAGTGTTACTTAATAAAAAATACATTATACAACTAGGAAAAACATGTGAGGATATACATAGAGTATTAATTCTCTCTATGGATAGAGAGGCGGGATGAGAATTTGGATAAAGGACTTTTCACTTTTGAAGTTATTAATTTCATTAATCTTGGAGTTTTATAACAATGAAAACATCTTTTGAAATCAGGAAAAAACTTTAAAAAGAGTTAAGTGTGAAAACATCTCTTGGTTTTCATCATTCAGAGGGATTTTCTTCTGAGGCAAGTGGTTTATAGACAAAGAAACATTCCTTATACAGCCCTGCTGGATATACATTATGCTTCTATTTCTCACTGTAGTACTACTTCCTCACAAGTGTACAAAGAAAAGGATACAATACCCTACTTACTATGCTAAAATATCAGAAATAGTTGAAATAAATAAATGACTAGTGTGGGTGCAGAAAACACAGACTTGAAATTTACTTTGTGCAGGCATTTTCTTTAGTGTTAAGTTTTTTTACAAAAGTCATATTATGTTAATCCTTGTAACACCAATATCTGTTAGTTATTCTAGGTGAAAAAAGTGAAACACAGAAAACACATATTGTATCAGTTTTTAAAAATTAGCTATGGAGCAGTTATACTACAGCACAAAAGTATGTTTTCAGTAGACAAAACCGAAAGTAAAAGAAACCCTGTAGGTCTGAGACAGTTTCAAAAACTATGCACACAGTGAATCATAAGCTAAAGCTTTTAAGTCACAAAATATGCAAAGGTAACCACAGATTTAACACCCTTATTGTAATTCAAATCAGAAAGTCAGAATTCAGTGAAATGAAGTCATAAGTGAGCAACCAAATGGCACCGATGAGTCAGCAATAAAAATGCTTCTGCTTGGGTTATAGTCATGGGTTGGAGTTTTGCTGTCGGTATATCTAGATATTTCCCAGGTTAATATTTTATAAGTTATGAGTACTCTTGTCTTATTTTTATGTAATGTATGTATTATTTTTGTAGTCCATTACTTAGGAGACTAGAGCTTCCACAAGGTTGGATACTTGTATCCCAAGTATCTAGAACAGAGCGAGCACTCAGTAAATGTTTATAGAATAAACTTAAGTTAATAAACATTTAAAAGTAGCTTGAGCTTTCTTCTCTTACCACGTCAGTGGCTTAATAACTGGAACATCAATCAAAAATACTCTTAAGTTAATCAAACCAGCACAGAATTCTACAGCAATGTAATAATTCATAGGCGTCATTCATTGACATTTATAAAAAGCAAAACTCACTAAGGTTTACCTTTTATAAGCGTGGGTAGGTGTGGCCTTTAAATATGGCCTCACAGGAGGCTCCTAACTGCCCTCCTCCCATAGACACACCACATGAGCAGCTACACATGCAGAAATTCCCTCTGGAAGAAATCCAGAAAGAGAACGCTCACATCAAAACAGCAGGAGAGGCTGAGACGTGGTCATCGTAAACCCCACTCCTGGCACAGTGCCAGACACACAGGAGGGACCTCAAACTCCTAGCTTCTCCCTGAGAGACTGAGGTTAGCACCCCAATTTTTAAGACACCTACCAGAGGGTTAGGTCCCCCAAATGAGACACACACTATAGCTGACGGGGAAGCAGGTGTTAGTGAGTGTGAGCCCTGGGCTGTAGAAATGCCCATCTCCCTGTCTTTCCCTGAGAGGATTCTACTTGCCTACTTTACAAGCTACTGCCACAGGTCAGGCCTCTAATTTAGATGCATCTGGAGAGTGACTGCAGTTCTCTCCTGAGGTCACAGGAGCCAGTGGACATTATCTCCTGCCCTCTCCCTCTGGCCTGCTCCAATTTGCCAGTATTCTTCTCGAGGAGTTTTTATACATATCTGGTGGCCCAGTTTTTGAGGCTGCTGCTTGGGAGAAAAACCCCTGGATCACCTGGCTTTGACAGCCAACAGGGCTTGCATCCAGGAGTCCTGCAGGGTTACAGCAAAGGAAGTCCTTAATGGGTTCAGGACCCCGCAGTCCCCTGCCCCCACTTCATGGCTATATGTTAATAACTGGGTCCAGTACAGAGGGAACTGGAGAAGGAAATGGCAACCCACTCCAGTGTTCTTGCCTAGAGAATCCTGTGGACAGAGGAGCCTCGTAGGCTGCTGTCCATAGGGTCGCACAGAGTCGGACACGACTGAAGCAACTTAGCGTGCATTTGAGAAGGAAATGGCAACCTACTCCAGTGTTCTTACCTGGAGAGTCCTGTGGACAGAGGAGCCTGGTGGGCTATGGGGTCGCACAGAGTCGGACACGATTGAAGTGACTTAGTAGCAGCAGCAGCACAGAGGGAGCAGGTGAAATGCCTACCTCCCAGTTTCTCCTTGGATAGGGTCTAATCACATACTTTCCCAACTGCTGCCTGAGGGTCCAACTTCCAACTGGCATTCATCCAGAGATGACTGTGACCCTCTACTTGAGACACTGATGAGTCTTGGCACATATCTGACCACTGGGAGCCACTAAGAACATGGTGGTTAGATAATTACAAATGTTTCCGAGACAATGAGAAGCAAAGGCTAGGCTAATTGATGATGTTCATCTCCTATACAAGATCTATCAGTCAAGACTAGTGTAGGTGGCTAGTTTTATCTAATGCATGGAAATTAACAGAGAGTCAAGGAAAATGAAGAAACAAAATAATATGTTCCAAACAAAAGAGTAAGACAAACCCCCAGAAACAGATCTTAGTGAAACAGACAACCTGGAAGAAATAGTTAACTTCCTAGAAACACACAATCTAACAAGGCTAAATCAAGAAG
Organism: Oreotragus oreotragus; assembly: GCA_006410675.1. NCBI lineage: Eukaryota > Metazoa > Chordata > Mammalia > Artiodactyla > Bovidae > Oreotragus > Oreotragus oreotragus. The sequence goes on along the minus strand of SJYX01014159.1, from coordinate 1,178 downwards.
AAATAGAAAATTTGAACAGGCCGATCACTAACAAAGAGATGGAAGCAGTAATCAAAAACCTCCTAGTGAACAAAAAAGTCCAGGACCAGATAGCTTCAGTGGTGAATTACATCATCTGAAGAATAAATACCAATCCTTCTCAAACTCTTTCATAAGAAAACAGAAGTAGAGGAAGCATTTCTGAATTCATTTTACAAGGTCATTATTACCCTAGTAGGCTTCCCTGGTAGCTTGGTTGGTAAAGAATCCACCTACAAGGCAGGAGACCACCTGCAATGCAGGGCGCCTGGGTTCAATCCCTGGGTCAGAAGATCCCCTATGGAGAAGGAAATGGCAACCCACTCATGCCTGGAGAATCCCATGGGCAGAGGAGGCTGGCAGGCTACAGTCCATAGGGTCGCAAAGAGTCGACTGAAGTGACTTAGCACTAGCACTAATCTAATATCAAAACCAGACAAGGTTTTGGACCTTGTCCAAAGATAAAAGTACACATCCCTGATGAACATAGATGTAAAAGTCCTTAACAAAATCTTAGGAAACTGAATTCAACAATACATTAAGAGGATCATATACCACGATCAAATAGGGTTTATTCCAGGGATACAAGGATGGCTCAATATCTGCAAATCAGAGTGATACACCACATTAACAAAAGAAAATTAAAGTGATATAATCAACTCAATAGATGTAGAAAGAGCATTTGACAAAATTCACACACTTTCATGATAAAAGCTCTCAATGAAATGGATATAGAGGGAATGTACCTCAATATAATACAGGCCACAAAGTAAGCCTATAGTGAACATCATATTCAGTGCTAAAAAACTGACAACTTTCCCTGTAAGAACAGGAACAAGTTAAGGATGCTCATGCTTGCCACTTTTATTCAATACAGTATTGAAAGTCCTAGTTAGAGCAAGTAGGCAAGAGAAGAAGTAAAAATCACTCAGATCAGAAGGGAAGAAGTAAAACTGTCACTTGCATATAACAAAGCATAATATATAGAAAATCCTAAACATTTCACCAAAACAAATGTTGGAAATAATGAATTGAATAAAGTAGTATGACACAAAATAAATAATTCAAAAATCAGTTCTGCGTCTACACACCAGTTCAGTTCAGTTCAGTCGCTCAGTCGTGTCCGACTCTTTGCGACCCCATGAATCAGAGCACACCAG
>SJYX01014158.1:0-13398 GCA_006410675.1 Oreotragus oreotragus | reverse complement strand
TTGGGGCCAGCTCCAGCTCCCCCAGCTCCTCTCTGTGCAGTGAGGGGGCAGGCCTGGAGTAAAGCTGGGATCTGTACCCGGGTCTCCTGACTGCACCGTGAACAGCCCAGGACAGAAATGCTTCTGCCTTCCACAGGCTGTGAGGGGGCTGCTGGTCTCAGACCCTGTTCTTTCACGGGTAATGCTGAACACTTGTAGGATGCCAAGTACCATCTTAAGTACTTCAAAATGTCTTCATAAAGTAGAATTTCTTATTCCCTCCAGAGAAGCAGAACCAATAGGATGTGTGTGTGTGTTTTATATAGGGGCTTCCCGGGTGGCACCACTGGTAAATAATCTGCCTGCCAATGCAGGAGACATAAGAGATGCCAGTTTGATCCCTGGGCTGGGAAGATCGCCCTGACTGGGAAGATCACTTTCATATATATATATGAAAGTGAAAGTGAAAGTGTCAGTCTCTCAGTTATGTCTGACTGTTTGCGATCTCAGAGGCTGCAGCTCGCCACTTTCCTTTGTCCATGGAATTCTCTAGGCAAGAATACTGGAGTCGGTAGCTATGCCCTTCTCCAGGGGATCTTCCCAACTCAGAAACTGAACCTGGGTCTCCTGCATTGTAGGCAGATTCTTTACCATCTGAGTCACTACAAATATATACATATGTGTGAAAGTGAAAGTGTCAGTCTCTCAGTTATGTCTGACTGTTTGCGATCTCAGAGGCTGCAGCTCGCCACTTTCCTTTGTCCATGGAATTCTCTAGGCAAGAATACTGGAGTCGGTAGCTATGCCCTTCTCCAGGGGATCTTCCCAACTCAGAAACTGAACCTGGGTCTCCTGCATTGTAGGCAGATTCTTTACCATCTGAGTCACTACAAATATATACATATGTATATATAGAGAGAGTGTTTTATATGTATATGAAATATAACATGTATATATAGTGTTATATACATATGGAGGATAATATATATAATATATATATTAAAGTATATATATTATATAATATCTACCTATCTATCTGCCTATCTATCTATCTATAGAGAGATTTTTAGGACTTGGCTCATGCAATTGTGGAGGCTTGGTAAGAAGAAAATCTGCAAGATCGGCCAGCAGGTGGAGACCCAGGGAATCGGTGATGCTGCAGCTCAAGTCTAAAGGCTGTCTGCTGGCAGAAATCACTCTTGTGTGAGGGGAGGCCAGTTTTTTCCCTTATGGCCTCCAGCTGATTGGATGAGGCCCACCCACGTTATGGAGGACAGTTTGTTTTGCTCAGTCTACTGACCTAATCATTCATCTAATCTAAAAAATGCCTTCACAGCAACATCCAAATGTGTTTGACCGGCTGTCTGGGTCCTGTGGTCCCACCAAGTTGGTACAAAAATTCACCAGACTCTTCTCCCCATCTCCCTATTTTTTCACAGGTAAGGAAACTGAGGCTTAGAGAAGAAAGACAACTCACTCAAGTCATACATGAGTGTGTGATTTCACTCAGGAGCCACGCCTTAGCCTCCACGTTACACTGTCAAGGTAACCCCAGTGTTAGGCTGAAGTTGGATGCATGGACGCCCCGTTCTTTGAGCAGGCAGGTAGCCGGTGCAGCCTCCTTGGCCGTGCTGAGTCGAGGCAACAAGCTGAGGTGACCTTCATCAACTGAATCCTTTGTCCTTGTTCACTGCTCACCCAGAAGATGCCTGCAGCGCAGGAGACCTGGATTCAATCCCTGGGTTGGTAAGAACTCCTGGATAACGGAATGGCAACCCACGCCAGTGCTCTTGCTTGGCGAATTCCATGGTGGGCTACCGTTCATGGGGCTGCAAAGAGTCACACATGACTGAGCAACTAACACTTGACTCCTCACCCTCAGCCTTCTGATTCTCTTCCTCAGCACCCTCCTGCCCATCACGTGTTTCTGTTCCCTGAGTTTCCTTTGGCATGTGCTTCCTACTGGTGTTCTATTGTTTCAATTTACTTCCAACACTTCACACAGATTTCAGGTGCCATGTATTTACCCAGAAAAGGCTGGTCTCCTGCCAAGAATCATGCTTCTTGTTGGGCACACTTAGTCGGGGCTGATGAGGGGTTTCCCTTCCTGCGCCCATCAGTCACAGGCAGTGAGAAAGAACAGAACCTGAGTGTTCTCGCTCTTGAAGGGTGAGGGCTTGTCCCCCGCTGACCTTGAAGGCAGGGCTGTCTCTTGGACACCTTTGTGCCCCACGCTGGTCAATGTCCAATCAGCAAACCTAAAACATACCAGAGATTTGAAACAGAATCTGAAGTCAATCTGGGAATCTATTGAAAAAAAAAAATCCTGAATAGCACAAGGAAAGGGTAAGGGAGACCACAGATTAGTAGTTGCAGAGAGCTGCTGGGGAGCGAGGGGAAGATGGGGCGTGCAGAGCGTTCACTGGCCAGAGAGACGGCTGTGGTCCTCACTGCCTTGACCCCCGGTTTGACCAGCTGCTGCTGCTCCGTTGGGAAGTTAGAAAGCATGCCTTATCCTGGATTGGGGTGCTCTCCCAGAGAGCTGCCTGAGATTGATGCAGCGCAGTGGTGAAGCTAAGGGTGTAGCCGTCGTGACGAGGCTCTGTGCATATGTGTGCTTGTAGGAACAGGTGCTCTTCATTGCTTAGTGCCTGGATTGGGTCATTAACCAGGCTCCCGTGGCCCACTGCCATCCTACAGCGCTTGGTCCATGCCCCAGTTACTCCAGTTAGCATCTGTGATCGTTCACTTTACCAGCTTCCCGTCTAGACTGCTGGCTCCCTGGACTAAGACCTGGCCCTCTGTTTTGCCTTGTGTCCCCTTGCCCATCACTCAGAGGCTACTCAGTGCCCAGGCATTGACTGACCACCAACCAGGATCTCAAGAAATACCTTTTCTTTTCTCATCAAAAAACACATGCAGCACATCAAAGGGTCTCATGGGAGTGCCTGGTTTTTTTTTTTGAGAAGAAAGCTGGCTTTGCAAGGTGTGTTTTTCCTTGGCTATGGCTGTATCATTCAGCTTTGCACAGAGAAAGAGCAGCAAGAATGCATAGGCAAAGGGCAGTCAAAAATAGAAGCCTGGAGGACATGCGCTCCTTCCTGGGGGCATCACTGAGCAAAGGTGGGGTGGTCACCGAAGCAGGCAGAGCTGGGATGCGATAGCAGCCGGGAGCCTGCCCACACACTCTCTCATCATCCATCTCTCCTTGTGACCATTATTTACAGCCCGCTGCCCTGATCCCACAGCCTCATCTTCACTCCCCGGGGAAAAAGACTTGAAATAGATGGATAAGAGAATCGGTGTGTTTCATGCATGAGCCTGTGGGAGTTGGCATTCTGAGAGCAGCATTCTTTCTCCCAGAGAGAATCTGAAGGTCTGTGTGTGGACTCTCCCTGAGAAGCTGCTCTGTCTTGTGGCTGAAAGGGAATGGACCGGTGCCTATCCTGGGTGGTGTTCATTAAGCTCTAGTAACGAGAGTTTATGTTGAGGGACTGTCGGGTGTGCTGGGCCATCGTGGCGTGGGCTCTCTGAGGATGCGTTTTAATCTGGTCCCTGCAAATGTGTTTAGTGGACTTGCACTTGTTCAAGAGGCTGCCCCTCATCCACCGTTTGACCACAGCATAACCTCGCCACGTCTGTAAGGTTCATACTCTTCTAAAACCCGGATAACTCCTGTGTGGGAGGGCTATAAAGTGCATTTTATCTTGGATGTCCACTTTGATCATCTGTTGGCTGCCTGGGGCACTGTGTTGAGAAGGATTCCGAAGCACTGAGATCAGTAAATGAGGGGCACCAGAGGACTTGTAAGACTCTTGTATAAGAAATATGCGAAAGCCAAAGGCTCAGGAAGGGGCCTGGGAGGGATTCTTCTGTTTCTCTAAAATGCACAAGGGGCTATGGTTCTTCTCTTTTCTTTTTGTTAATAGCAAAATTCCCCTTCCCGTCACTTGCCTGTCAGCAGACATAACATACTTCACAGTATCATTGAGAGTTAGTGCTGGGTGATGCTTCAGAGAGCATTCAATCTAAGCGCCTTGTTTTACAGAAGGTGAAAATGAGGCTGTAGGAGTTTGATTTTCAAAAGGTCACACAGCTGGTTAATGCAAGTCCTCCCTGTCTCCCCTTGTCTTCTTTAGGCCTGCCTGCTACCAAGGCACGAAATCTGTCTTTACCTGGACTCTGCCTGAAAAATATGCGGGCTTGTGTAAGATGGGGACCTTGAGCTGTGACAGGAGCCTCTTCAAGCCACAGAACCCGCTCTCTCACTTTCTAGTGAAGCGGCCACGAGTGACATCATCGTACTAAGCCTTGGTCTCCTCACCAGTCAACTGAGGGTGAAGATTGTGAGGATCAAACGAGATCATGAATATGAAGAGTGTAGCTCTGAGCCTGGCTCTGCGAATACAGGCTGCTGTTCACATCTGCAGAGCAAACTAATTGGGCTCAATGGTTCCTTCCTCTGAGCGCCTATAATTTGGAGCATCAGCTGATAATACATGGGGTTGCATCTGAAATACCTGTAAGGAGTTCCAGGTTTCCAGGACTGATCTATCAAACGACATGCTATGTGGCGGGTGAGTTTTTGCTAACTGAAAAGCAATTTTCATTGTTTATTTCAGATAACATATGTACAATCATCATTATTTCTACTGTTGCTGCTAAGTCGCTTCAGTCATGTCTTAAGTCATGTCCAATTCTGTGCAAGCCTATGGATTGGAGCCCACCAGGCTCCTCTGCCCATAGGTTTCTCCAGGGAAGAATAGTGGAGTGTATTGCCACGCCTTCCCCCAGGCTTCTTCCCGACCCAGGGATCCAACCTTCCTGTCTTATGTCTCCAGCATCGGCAGGCGGGTTCTTGATGACTAGTACCACCTGGGAAGCCCCATTATTCCTGCTACTGTTAATCATTTCAAGATACATTCTGTGAGTATTGCTTTGATTCCATGGCAAGGTTCAGATCCATGAAGGACTCTCTGGAATTCCTAACCCCCTTAAGGACAACCTCTTGTTGCCAAGCTTTATATTCTGACGTGTGCCTTTAAACTGATCCTTCTTAAACAGGGTGATGTTTTAGGTAGATCTTTTTATCTTGCTATGGTTTAAATTAGTATCATATTTATATTTGCTTTTTTATTGATTTCTTATTCCTGGCTGGTATCCAGTGTCATTTTCTAAAGGACACAGTTTTTAAAAGCCTAATAAATAAATGATAACTGAGAAATAAGTAAATAAATGATAGGCTTAAGTTGGCACAGCTTCTCAACAGCGAACATAGTTATCTGTGAAGGGGAGTGGCGTCTTGAGGAAGAATCATCTCTTAGGCTTAGGAATGTCCTCTGGGCACAAGTTCCCAAATATGCCATTCTCCGTGAAGCACAATGAGGGCGCAGTTGAAACAGGCTAGGACCTGGGATCCGTTACTGCAATGCTTGCACCTGGACAAAGGTCTCCTTCAGCAGCAAAATACACAGAAAGTATGTGTGTGTGTGTGAATCACTCAGTTGTGTCCAACTCTTTGTGACCCCATGGACTGTAGCCTGTCAGGCTTCTCCATCCATAGAATTTTCCAGGCAAGAATATTGGAGTGGATTGCCATTTCCTTCTCCAACAGAAAGTATAAGGGACTAAAAATAACTTTGAGCTTGTTAGCTGGGCCAAATTATGGACAAAATGAAACAAGAAGGCCAAAAAGCCCACTGCCACTTTCTGAAGAGCTGGAAGCAAAAGCAGGGTATTAGAAGCCAAGGCAGGGAGTTGCATATGCCCCCTGCACACAGCACCACCAGAGGGGTGGGCAGACCACCTAAGCCACACCTCTGGCCCAACCCCTGGACACATCCCTTCTGTCACCCCATGTAAGGAACCCGCTCACTCCCATTCAGTGAGCAAGCCAGCAAGGGAAACTGTTCTTGCTGCCCCTAGCTGCAGTAGGGACCCAGTAAAGCCTCGCCTGAATCTTTGTCTGGCCTCTGATCAATTTCTATTGATGAAGGAGGCCAAGAACCCTGGTCAGTAACAAAATCATCCCTTTCTTGTAGACCTGATCCACATGGCGTATACCAGCTGGGAAGATGGGTGACATGAACTCAGCTGATGTCTCATCTTAAAGTATCTCGAAGCTCCATTGAGTTCCTGGGTCTGTGCTTTATCCTGCTAGAGACGGGCTCCATGGACAAAGTCCAGTAGTGGGGCGTGGCTACATTCTGACTGGCCAAGGAATCTTGTGTCCGTTATGGCTGGAGTTCTGGTCTTCCCTGGTGCTCAGATGGTAAAGACTGCCTGCAATGCCAGAAACTCAGGTTCGATCCCTGGGTTGGGAAGATCCCCTGGAGAAGGGAAAGGCCACCCACTCCAGTATTCTTGCCTGGAGAACTACATGGAAGGAGGAGCCTGGTGGGCTACAGTCCATGGGGTCGCAAAGAGTCTGGTACGACTGAGGGACTAACACTTTCATTTTCATGACGAGTTCATGGACCCACTAGGGTAAAATCACTGAATTTTAGGTCTATTATTTTTTCATGAAAAGGAAGCACAAAGACGATGAGGGAAAGTGAAGGCTTTGTGATCAGAGCCCCTGAGTTAGCGTCCTGACTGGCCGCTGCTGTGGTGTTAGCCACCTAATGCCAAGGCTGGTGCCTCCATCTCCTGCAGGGTCAGTTTCCCTGTCTGTGAACTGGACTGCTCTTCCACTGACTTATAGGTTGTTGAGAGCTTTGAGTGAGATAATAGGCACGAAAGGGTTTGTAAATTCTTAAGTCATTTCAAAATTAAATTTCTCACAACAGTTGTAACACTTTTAGTGATGCATTCAAGTTCCAAGAGCAGAGAGGAGGAGCAGGAGAGATAAAGAAAGAATGAAGGATGGTCTCCCCTCTTAAAAGCTGCAGCCTAGACTGTGCCTGTGATCCTGATGGCGAATCACCAATGAAGCCTGGAGCTCAGGGCTTGACAGGCAGGTCTTTTTCAGTCATGAGTGACAGCGCCCAGGTCAACATGGCCTCAACAGAGAGCAACTTATTGTCTCTCCTCAGGGACAAGATCACAGCTGGATCCAGAAGGTGGACATCAATGGGCCCTGGTCTCCCTCATTCAATCTCTTGGCTCCACTCTCCTCTTTGTTAGCTTTAGTCTTGGGCAAAATCATCCCACAGTTCTTGTGTTGATTCCAGCCATAAAAGAATTTCTTGTTCTCAAGAAAAGTCCTAGAACTTGAATCCAGCCTCTAATGGAATGGCTTGGGTTGTGGTGGCCAGATTTCTAAACCAACCACCATTGCCAAGGGCCTGCAATAGGCTGATTCATTCATCTACTTAACACATACTTATTAAGCATCTACTTTGTTCCTAAAGCTTTTCTGGGAGTTGAGGATAGAGCAGTGACCAAAACAGACACACGAGTAAGTATGTAACTAAACAAATAACTCTGGAGACAGACTCAAGTCAGAGGTTCTAGGTGGGAGCCAGGACTGCGTTTTATCAAGCTCCCTGGTAAGCTGGATGCCAGTGGTCACCACTTTATAAGGTGGTGTTGGGCTTCCCTGGTGGCTCAGCTGGTAAAGAATCTGCCTGCAATGCGGGAGACCTGGGTTTGATCCCTGGGTTGGAAAGACCCCCTGGAGAAGGGAAAGGATATCCACTCCAGTACTCTGGCCTGGAGACGTCCACGGACTCTACAATCCATGTGGCAGCAGTTGGACATGTCTGAGTGACTTTCACTTTTACTTCTCTTCACTCACTTAAATGGAAATGTGGATTAAAGGTGGAGACTCAGAAGAAGGCAGAGTGGAAATGTCCCAGCGCTCATCCCGTAGGGCTCATGTGCCAGAGAGGGAAGTGAGTCTAACAAACGGGGTGGCTTGACCACGGTCAGCCAGGAGCTTTCAGTGACAAAGCACCGAAAGGCAGAGACTGAAGCCACTGTGGCCAAGGGCAGTTTGGATTCACCCGGAAGCACAATTCCTAAAGTCTATCCAGTTACATAATAAAGAAAGAAATGATATTATGTAGTTATTTAGGGATAAAGAANTCAGCCAGGAGCTTTCAGTGACAAAGCACCGAAAGGCAGAGACTGAAGCCACTGTGGCCAAGGGCAGTTTGGATTCACCCGGAAGCACAATTCCTAAAGTCTATCCAGTTACATAATAAAGAAAGAAATGATATTATGTAGTTATTTAGGGATAAAGAAATGATATGAGTCAAATTTTCACTTTACTTGAAACTTATTCCTCTGGGGCAAGATGCTTGGTGGAGAGTGGATGGCTCCATTTGTAGAGGAGGATTGGGGCAGCTCTTTACTGCTTTCTGTAATGAACAAGCCTCCTCAATGGTGACACCTGGTTCTTTAGGACCTAGCAGTTTCCTCTCTTATTAAAGAGCTTCTTGAATAAAATTTGAATCCTAATTAAAATAAAAAAAATAAAATGATGAAGAATTAATTCAAATCACGTGTCACTTCCTTCTTCCAACCCTCCCGTTCAAAGGTCTGAGCAAAGCCTTAGCCCTTAACCAATCTCACCTGCCACCTGACTTCTCACCACCCTGAGCTACTGGCTCCATCCTTTTGAAGACTAAGTTATGCATGGAAATCATCAAGTCTGAGAAAGTTGAGTTATCTGTTTCAGTATGTGAGAAAGTGTTTCTTTAAAAAAAATTATTTTAAACAGTCAGATGAGTTGTCAGTATTAATACTCGGACTATGACAGCTGAATCCAAATGAAATGATGGTGGAGGTGGGTGGGTTGGGGGCAGAGAAGAAATATAACCTGGCATTCACCTAAAAATATTTGTTCGACCTTAGGTACTAAGGTGAATGGGCGGTAGGTTTCTCTGAGCCAAGTTCAGACATGACCTCCTTTCCTAAAGAGGCCCAGTTAAAGTCATATATCAAATCACCTCCCAGATTTGCATGTGTGAAAGAGCAGTTACGGACATAGCAGCCTGTCTGCCTGGTGAATTACGTATAAGGAGCTGTCCCTTCCTTCTGTCATCAAGACACTATTTCAGCCATTTCTGTATTGATTTTGCAGACTGGAAAGCCTTTGTTGCCATTAATTACATCTGTTCAAAACTGGAACGAGTGGAGATGGGTTGGTAATAAAATAAGGCGAGGCGGAAAATCTTGCAGAATACCCCTCCCCATGCTGGGAAAGGGCTTGGGATTATCTGTGCAAAGAATCCAGGCAGGCAGAGCTCAGCAGGACAAAACCGTCTCTCAGGGCAGAAGACACTTTTTAGATGCTCGTCCCCAAGTCCGCTTCTCTCCCACAACCCCCACCAGGGGCAAGCTCGTCCGAGTCACCACCCAGCATCAGGTATCATGCTTTCTCTCCAGCTGTGAGATGCATCAGGGAGACCCCTCCCTGACCCGCCAGCAGCCTGTTTTCTTGGCTCAGTTTGACTGACAACACTCAAGTAGGTTTGCCTCAGCCCAGATAAATACTTTGGTTCTCAAGTTATCCATGCATTAAAATTACCCAGGAAAATTTAAAAAACAAACAAACAAAAAAAACCCTGATGTTCAGGCCTGATTTAATTGGGCTGGGTGGGCCCAGATGTTCAGTTTTCTGTTCTTTTTTTTTTTTTTTTTTAAAGCTTTCCCCCTTGGTTCTAACGTATCGCCAAGGTGGAAACTTAATGCACTTAAGGAAAGCATAAATACTTCAGGAAAGATGTTGCTTTTCCATCACTGTGTTTGGTTCAGGCAGGAACCTTTAGACTCAGCCCTCTGGGAAGCATGCTGGAGGGAGGAGGTCGGACTTTGGGGCTCCTCACCCCGTTGGCCGAGTGTCTCAGCCTCAGTGGGCTCAGGTTCCTCTCAGATGAGACTGGCTCCATTTCCTCTGGTTTATAAGGAGGTGATGTTGCCAGAGCCGCTCCAGGTCTGTGCTCAAAACCTGCCAACCCACACCTTTCGCCAAAAAGAATGCTTAGTCACTAAGCCATCTTTGATTCCATCTTTGTGACCCCATGGACTATGGCCCGGCTCCTCTGTCCATAGGATCTTCCAGGCAAGAACACTGGAGTGGGTTGCCATCTCCTCCTCCAGGGGATCTTCCTGAGCCAGGGATTGAACCCAGGTTTTCTGTGGCTCCTGCACTGGCAAGCGGATTCTTTACCCGCTGAGCCACCTGGGAAGCCCTTTAGCAAGTCAACATAAATCTTTAAGTTAAAGTGTCCACAGACAAGAAAGGAAGGTATAAATGAACAGACAAAAACCCAGATGGAACCAGCCAGGGTCAAGGTGGTGATGAATCTGACCTCCAGCAGAACTTGAGTCTCACTGTATGCTGATTTTACTACATGAGCACATTAAACGGCACAGCTATCAGTGACCAGGACCGGACCTTAAGGCCCAGGAAAGGATTAAAAGGGGGTGGCAACCACTTCCTGGAAAAAGCCCTGCCCCTTCCCCAGTAGAAAATTGCACACACTTTCTCATCATTAGCCTCCCTCCCCCTCCCTTTGTCTTACTCTTTAAAATTAAATCCCTGTGGCCAGGTGCGATTTAACTGATTTGTAAACTTATTTCTTGCTTCTCTGTTCTTTGGCCACTGAGTAAAGTTTATGCTGCATCCATCTCATCTCATCTTTGATTTTTTTTTATTCAGCAGCTTAAAAAACAACAACAACCCTCTCCAGCCGAGGCAGAGAGCCTGGCTGGGATAGGGCCCCAGAAGGGCCCATAGGAGTGAATTCTGTGACCGTGACTCTGGGAATCCTGCCTGACCTCTGTTCGCCTGCCTGACCAAAGCGCAGTGAGAAAGCAGCCTTCGCGCCTTGTTTAGCCCGGTGTAAATGGGCTCGCACCTTGCTCTCTCTTCCCTCAGATTTCAAGTCTGGTCTAACTCTAGGCTGGCGAATCACATTCTCTAATCAGAACATTTTCTTCTGTTCAACCTTAATTGGCTTGAGTTTGGCACTGCAAGGCCTGATGCTGGAGGAGAAAGGTCAGGATGTAGGGTTCCAGATGGCAGGCAAGCTCAGTACCTGTCAGAGCTGAAAGCATGCTGCACCACCGCTCAACAGGCACCTTGGACTTAAGCGCTCTAGCCTGGAAGCCTGGATGCCTGTGACCCTTAGAAGCTTCTAGGTTGAAAAAGAAACTTCAGGCTCTTGGAGGCATAAAACTCTCCCCAAATCCCTGATTTAAACACAAAAGACATAAAAGTCCGCTTAGCCCTAGAACACAGGCTGTCACACAAGAGCAACTATAAGGGTTAATACATTAAAAAAAATGGGTTAATAGACTTTAAGGGCAAAACTGAAGTGCAGGCAAAGTAGTAAGATGTGCATTACGTTTTCCCTGAAATGGGACTCATGGTGAAAAATAAGACAAGGATTCGGGACTGAAATATGCTGAGGGCTCCCTGAGCTCATGCTGTGCACAAAGGCAGCCTGGTGGTTATCTATGTGAGGGTGTGTGTGGCTCTTTTTTTTTTTTTTCTCTCCCTGAACCTGCTGCTGGGATCTATCATCCTGTCCTTTTTCATAACCTTCTCTGCAGGGTGGATGTACTTTCCCAACTGGAGCTCTATTTGCCCTGCCAAATCTCATTCTGAAAATCACCTTTCCAAATGGCAGCCTCACAGGGACACAAACAAGGCTGAAAACTAGGGAATCAACCTATAGGAACGGCCTGAGTTCGAAAGTTAGATATTCTGAGCTTCCCCATGGAGCGCGCTCATATTTCCGGAGGCCCCTGTGGCTTGTGCCAGTGGAGGTGACCGGGCCTTCCAGATGGGTCTCGCCACTTTGTGCACTGGGCTGCGAAAGCCCCTGACAGCTGCGGTCTTCTTAGTGCACCAAGAAGAAGAGATATGCCGACGGAAGCAGCAACCAGAAACGCACACTGTTTGAGGCAGACGTCCTATTAAAACTGCAATGGCCTCCATTAGAGAAACCCCTCCCCATGTTCTCGTTGTTTGTATTTTTCAATAGTCTTCCCCCAACCACTTCCCTCAAATCTCCTGGTGTCTCTTTTGTGGAAGAGAACCAAAGGAATGTCTAGCCTGGACTGCTCTCACTGTTAAGACATAGCTGCTGCTGCTGCTGCTAAGTTGCTTCAGTCGTGTCCGACTCTGTTCGACCCCATAGACGGCAGCCCACCAGGCTCCCCTGTCCCTGGGATTCTCCAGGCAAGATCATTGGAGTGGGTTGCCATTTCCTTCTCCAGTGCATGAAAGCGAAAAGTGAAAATGAAGTCGCTCAGTCGTGTCCAACTCTTAGCGACCCCATGGACTGCAGCCTACCAGGCTCCTCCATCAATGGGATTTTCCAGGCAAGAGTACTGGAGTGGGGTGCCATTGCCTTCTCCAGTTAAGATATAGAAAAAAGCCTTTTTCTTGTTTCTCCTTATAGAGACCCTTGCCTCAGACATTGCATTTTTGCATTTATTCACACATCCATCCAAACATTCATCCATCCACCCATATATTCAAGCGTTCATTGAACTCTATGAGAATATTTGTTGTTTTTGCCTGCCCAGAGATATTCCCTCTTCTTTTGGCAACAAACTCATTTTTTATTTAGGAAAATGTCTTCATTCATTTTCAATCCATGTGGTTCAAGTGGGACTGACCTAAAATCAGGTGATATGTACACCACCCAGGCTGGACACTGTCCTACTTCAAGGACTGGATTAATTGGGTGACTTGGAGTCACTGGTCTGTGGCTGGAGCTCTTGGGAAATAGAATCTCATGTAGCATTGATTGCCAAGCTACAAGAATATTAACTTAGAGTTGACAGTAGTGAAGTAGTTGAGAAACAAAACTGGGAGATGACGAATGGGCAGGCAAATTCCCCTGCCTAGCTGAGTCCACCAGGGAAGGCAATGGCACCCCACCCCAGTACTCTTGCCTGGAAAATCCAATGGACAGAGTAGCCTGGTGGGCTGCAGTCCATGGGGTCGCTAACAGTCGGACAGACTGAGCAACTTCACTTTCACTTTTCTTTTTCATGCATTGGAGAAGGAAATGGCAACCCACTCCAGTATTCTTGCCTGGAGAATCCCAGGGATAGGGGAGCCTGGTGGGCTGCAGTCCATGGGGTCACACAGAGTCGGACACGACTGAAGTGACTTAGCAGCAGCAGCAGCAGCTGAGTCCACGGATCTAGCAGTTCCAGTTCTAGTCCCTAAAATTTTCAGGCTTGTGAGTGAAAAAATATTCCTTTTCACCTTTTGGCTTGGGTTTCTATCACTTGCAAATGAAAGATTTTTGTGTACTCTACGCTAGGTGCTGAGACCAAGACAAACCAGTTTCAGAGCCCAGGCAGTCTAGCAGAATGAGGAACGTAAACTGTGCTCACATATGAGTTTTGGTTCCACTGACAGAGCGCATGTCCTCACACGCGCTCCTTTGTACCTCCCTTTACTCATCTGGAAGATGGTGAAGGGACAGGGCATTTGTCATGGCTTGC
>SJYX01014156.1:212700-234563 GCA_006410675.1 Oreotragus oreotragus | reverse complement strand
GAGGATGAGATGGCTGGATGGCATCACTGACTTAATGGACATGAGTCTGAGTGAACTCCGAGAGATGGTGATGAACAGGGAGGCCTGGCGTGCTGTGATTTATGGGGTCGCAAAGAGTCGCACACGACTGAGCGACTGAACTGAACTGACTAGATGGACCTTAGTCAGCAAAGTAATGTCTCTGCTTTTGAATATGCTATCTAGGTTGTTCATAACTTTTCTTCCAAGGAGTAAGCGTCTTTTAATTTTAGAGCCCCCTCCCCCCCAAATAAAGTCTGTCAATGTTTTCATTGCTTCCCCATCTATTTGCCATGAAGTGATGGGACCATATGCCATGATCTTAGTTTTCTGAATGTTGACGTTTGTTTTTGTTTTTTTTTCTTTGGGCAAAGTAATGTCTCTGCTTTTTATTTTATTTTTTCGTATAAATTTATTTATTCATGTTGATGTATGAATGTTGAGTTTTAAGCCAGCTTTTTCACTCTCTTCTTTCACTTTTATCGAGAGGGTCTTTAGTTCTTCTCTTTCGGCCATAAGGGTGGTGTCATCTGCGAATCTGAGGTTATTAATATTTCTCCTGGCAATCTTGATTCCAGCTTGTGTTTCATCCAGCCCAGAATTTCTCATGATGAACTTTGCATATTAGTTAAATAAGCAGGGTGAAAATATACATCCTTGATGTACTCCTTTCCTGATTTGGAACCAGTCTATTTTTCATGTACAGTTTTAACTGTTGCTTCTTGAGTTGCATACAGATTTCTCAGAAGGCAGGTCAGGTGGTCTGGTATTCCCATCTCTTGAAGAATTTTCCACAGTTTGTGGTGATCCACACAATCAAAGACTTTGGCATAGTCTATAAAAAAGAAGTAGATATTTTCTTGGAACTCTCTTGCTTTTTTGATAATCCAACAGATGTTGGCAATTTGATTTCTAGTTCCTTTGCCTTTTCTAAATCCAGCTTGAACATCTGGAAGCTTATGGTTCATGTACTGTTGAAGCCTGGCTTGGAGAATTTTGAGCATTACTTTGCTAATGTGTGAGATGATTGCATTCGTGTGGTAGTTTGAGCATTCTTTGGCATTGCTTTTCTTTGGGATTGGAATGAAAACTGACCTTTTCCAGTCCTGTGGTCACTGCTGAGTTTTCCAAATGTTCTGGCATATTGAGTGCAGCACTTTCACAGTATCACCTTTAGGATTTGAAATAGCTCAACTGGAATTCCATCACCTCCCCTAGCTTTGTTCATAGTGGTGCTTCCTAAAGCTCACTTGACTTCACATTCCAGGATGTCTGGCTCTAGGTGAGTGACCACACCATTGTGACTATCTGGATCATGAAGATCTTTTTTGTATAGTTCTTCTGTGTATTCTTGCCCCACCCGACCCCGCTTTTAATATCTTCTGCTTCTGTTAGGTCCATACTATCTCTGTCCTTTCTTGTACCCATCTTTGCATGAAATGATCCCTTGGTATATCAAATTTTCATGAAGAGATCCCTAGTCTTTTCCATTCTATTGTTTTCCTCTATTTCTTTGCATTGATCATGGAGGAAGACTTTCTTATCTCTCCTTGCTATTCTTTGGAAGTCTGCATTCAAATGGGAATATCTTTCCTTTCCTCCTTTGCCTTTCACTTCTCTTCTTTTCTCAGCCTTTTGTAAGGCCTCCTCAGAAAACCATTTTGCCTTTTTGCATTTCTTTTTCTTGAGGATGGTCTTGGTCCCTGCCTCCTGTACAATGTCATGAACCTCCGTCCATAGTTCATCAGGCACTCTATCAGATCTAATCCCTTGAATCTATTTGTCACTTCCACTGTATAATCATAAGGGATTTGATTTAGGTTATACCTGAATGGTCTAGCGGTTTTCCCTACTTTCTTCAATTTCAGTCTGAATTTGGCAATAAGGAGTTCCTGATCTGAGCCACAGTCAGCTCCTGGTCTTGTTTTTGCTGATTCTCCATCTTTGGCTGCAGAGAATATAATCAATCTGATTTCGGTGTTGACCATCTGTTGATGTCCATGTGTAGAGTCTTCTCTTGTGTTGTTGGAAGAGAGTGTTTGCTATGACCAGTGCATTCTCTTGGCAAAACTCTATTAGCCTTTGCCCTGCTTTGTTCTATACTCTAAGGCCAAATTTGCCTGTTACTCCAAGCCTGTTACTTCAAGAAAATAACCAGAGTCCAGTCCTCTCTAATGAAAAAAACATCTTTTTTGGGTGTTATTTCTAGAAGGTTATGTAGATCTTCATAGAACCGTTCAGCTTCTACAGCATTACTGGTCATGGCATACACTTGGATTACTGTGATACTGAATGGTTTGCCTTGGAAACAAACAGAGATCATTTATTATTTTTGAGATTGCATCCAAGTACTGCATTTTGGACTCTTGTTGACTATGATGGCTACTCATTTCTTGTAAGGGATTCTTGCCCACAGTAGTAGATATAATAGTCATCTGAGTTAAATTCACCCATTCTAATGAAATGAAAATGTCAACTTCAAGAAGACATTAAAAGAAAAAAGGCAGCTGATCAAATATCATTGTTTGTTTTTATGAGTTACTTCAGAAGCAGGAGTCATGGGTTGTTTTGCAAGTTCATAGATAGAGAAACTGATTATTATAACAATTTAGAATCATTTCAGACAATGGCCCAGGTAATAAAATTCCTTTTTTATTGGAAAATTTCCTCAACACTGGAAATTAACTGGGAAATTCCATGTTTAATCATTCAAATTCAGATTTCTCATAAATATTGAAATGATGTCAATAAGCACGTTTAATAATCGAAACAAGCTTTTAATGTTTTAGATGAAGTAAACATTAAAAACAACAAACTAACTTGATGAATTTATCGGGATCCAAGATTTCATTTTCAGCTTTGTATGTTCAAGATACTGTGTTATCAACATTATTAATTTACACTAAGAAATAAAGCTGTTTGGTACAATTGTTGCCTTTTTTCTAATCCATACAGATTTTCCTATAGGCAAACTAATGATGATGTTACCCAGAGGTATGGTCTCAGAACAAAAGAATTAATTATATGCTCCAAATAAGTAATATTATCAAATTCTGATAATTTGTTGTTTTGATCTCTGCAGTGGGGTTGCCTCTGTAAATACATACCTCAACCCAAACAAATGGGTACTGTCCTCAGTTAGGACTCTGGCTATAATCTGCCAAAACGGTTCATACTTGCTGAATACCAGCCCAGTGTGCAAGGTAAATAAGACATCTGAGTCCATCAGGATGTTCTAATCTTGAAACAGTGAATGAAAAAGTCAGTGTTTCTTATTTTCAAGCTTTTATTCCTGATCACTACAGTCTCTTTTCTTAGTCACACATTGAATACTACTTTTCTCTTCCTTTGGGGGAAAAGAAGAAAATTGATTATACTCCTCAAGTTATGGTTAATTGTGCCCATGTTTATTTTGTGATAGTTATTATTTTCCTTTACTAGGAACCATGCCCAACCCCATTTTCTTATCCCTTCAGTAGGTACCCACTCTGTACCTGCTGTGTAAGTCTTTCCAATCCACCTTCCATAGCATACTTTAATTTTTGAAAAATATAAGCTATGCTTTTCTGTCAGTTTAATACATGTAGATTTAATGCTGTAAAATAAAAGTTATAATTGCATTATGTTTCTTACCATTTCCCCACAATATTAGGTTCTCATTGACCATCAATGTTAGGAATTCTAGTTCATGACTTCTGACTGTGGAAATAGTAGTTCCACTGTGTGTGTATACCGATACTTAGCCATTCTACCGGTGATGCTCCAGAGGTTCTGTCCACCTTTGCTACTACAAGAACTACATTGTTAATATTTTGGAACACTCAACATCTTGATGGATATTTTTGGTCTAAGAATAAAATGACCAAATTAAAAGGTATATGAACTTTACATTTTCTTTGGGTTTCCAATATTTTTCTTACTTATTTCTGGAGTTCCTTGTATTTTCTCAATATTAAATTCTTGTCAGTTATAAAACATGTAAATATTTTATCCAGTCTATTTATTACTTTGTCTAAGATGTCCTTTATTGAAGAACAGTTTCAATTTTGATGTAATATAATGTATATATTTAATTTTCCTCTTATGACTTGAACTTTTAGTATATTAGTTAAGACATTGACATCTTAGGAAGAAGTGAAATAAAATGGACGGGAATGGAAGAATTTAATTCAGATGGCCATTATATCTACTACTGTGGGCAAGATCCCTTAGAAGAAATGGAGTAGCCCTCATAGTCAATAAAAGAGTCCAAAATACAGTATTTGGGTGCAATCTCAAAAACAACAGAATCTCAATTCACTTCCAAAGCAAGCTATTCAACATCACAGTAATCCAAGTCTAAGGCCCAATCACTGATGCTGAAGAAGCTAAAGTTGACAGTTTCTATGAAGATCTACAAGCCCTTCTAGAACTAAGACCAAAAAAGATATCCTTTTCATCAAAGCGGATTGGAATGCAAAAGTAAGGAGTAAAGAGACACCCAGATTAACAGGCAAGTTTGACCCTGGAGTACAAAATGAATCAGGGCAGAGGCTAACAGAGTTTTGTCAAGAAAGCACACTGCTCATAGCAAACAACCCTTTCCAGCAACACAGGAGATGACTGTACACATAGACATCACTGGATAGTCAATACTGAAATCAGATTCATCATGTTCTTTGCAGCCAAAACTGAAGAAGCTCTATATAAGTGAAAACAAGACCAGGAGCTGACTGTGGCTCAGATCATGAACTCCTTATTTCAAAATTCAGGCTTAAATAGAAAGAAGTAGGGAAAATCACCAGGCCATTCAGATATGACGTAAATCAGATTCATTATGATTATACAGTGAAGGAGACAAATAGATTCAAGGGATTAGATTTGGTCAACAGAGTGCCTGAAGAACTATGGATGGAGGTCATAATATTGTACAGGAGGCAGTGATCAAAACCATCCCAAAGAGAAAGAAATGCAAGAAGCCAAAGCAGTTGGTTGAGGCAGCCTTACGAATAGCTGAGGAAAGAAGAAAAGTGAAAAGCAAGGGAGAAAGGGAAAGATATACCCAACTGAATGTAGAGTTCTAGAGGATAACAAGGAGAGATAAAAAGCTTCTTAAATGAACTGTGTGAGCTACTGATCACAAAGAGGGTTAAGCCTGCCCACTGCCATCAGGGAGAGCATGAAGGG
Source organism: Oreotragus oreotragus (assembly GCA_006410675.1). Taxonomy (NCBI): domain Eukaryota; kingdom Metazoa; phylum Chordata; class Mammalia; order Artiodactyla; family Bovidae; genus Oreotragus; species Oreotragus oreotragus. Next base: position 229,379 of record SJYX01014156.1, on the reverse strand, counting down.
AACCAGCTGGCTGTGAGGCAGTGCAATACAGGGGAACAGCAACATCCCAGGCAAATGTAATCTCTGGAAACACAGCCAGCTCTGGTCTCAACAGACCACATCGTTGGAGGCAGAAAGAGAATGCTGCCAGGCTTAATATGAAGTTTGCTCCTTGTTTGATTATTTCAGGATAAAATAAAACCAACAAGTAATTATGTATTCAAGCCATAATTGAAGTAAGCTCCAACTGTTTCTGGCATTTGTTCAATGGGACAGAAATAATTCATGAACACTATTTCCTTATAGCAATTTCTTAAGTACCTTGAAATACATGATGAATGGACGTCTCAACCTTAGACTCAGATTCAAAAATCAGAATCCAATTAGCTTTTCCTAGGTTCCTTTTGCAGTCCTTTCATTATTTTTCTTCCCATCTTCAGGTCTCACAATCTACATCTTAATTACACAGGACACTGAAATACCATATACATATCAGTAAATCTGACAGGATAAGAACAGGGGCTCAATCAAACACAAGAATTCTGCACATTAAACGGGAATCACATGAACTGATGGGACATGAAATTGACCTGCAACTAAAGATAATGGTTCAAATTACACTGGCATTTTCAACAGAGCAAAGCTGTCAATAAAGAAGTTCTAAAGCTATGTACGCTTACTCCTTGGAAGAAAAGTTATGACCAACCTGGATAGTATATTCAAAAGCAGAGACATTACTTTGCCGACTAAGGTCCACCTAGTCAAGGCTATGGTTTTTCCTGTGGTCATGTATGGATGTGAAAGTTGGACTGTGAAGAAAGCTGAGCGCCGAAGAATCGATGCTTTTGAACTGTGGTGTTGGAGAAGACTCTTGAGAGTCCCTTGGACTGCAAGGAGATCCAACCAGTCCATTCTGAAGGAAATCAACCCTGGGATTTCTTTGGAAGGAATGATGCTAAAGCTGAGACTCCAGTACTTTGGCCACCTCATGCGAAGAGCTGACTCATCGGAAAAGACTCTGATGCTGGGAGGGATTGGGGGCAGGAGGAGAAGGGGACGACTGAGGATGAGATGGCTGGATGGCATCACGGACTCGATGGATGTGAGTCTGAGTGAACTCCGGGAGATGGTGATGAACAGGGAGGCCTGGCGTGCTGCGATTCATGGGGTCGCAAAGAGCTGGACACAGCTGAGCGACTGAACTGAACTGAAAGCTATGTACTGCATCTAGAAAGGGAAACTAATCTTTTTTTTTTTTTTTTTATGGGAACATGGTGAGAGGTCCAAAAAAGAAACATTTTTGCTTGTGTAAAGTCCTTGTCAGGCTCAGCAGGCTTGTCAGTTGGATTTGCATGTGAGAAGAACTCTTTCCAAACGTGCAGGCTTCATTGCCATCTGCAAGANCTGAGTGAACTCCGGGAGATGGTTATGAACAGGGAGGCCTGGCGTGCTGCGATTCATGGGGTCGCAAAGATTCGGACACGAATGGGCAACTGAACTGAACTGACTGAAATCTGTGTTACTTATCTCACTAGCTTTTTATTGTCCTGGAAATGTCACCATTTTTTATTTTTATAAGATATCAATTTTTGTGAAAATATAATGGGTTTTCTATTATTATTGAGTTAAGAAATACATATATATTTTTTGCTTTCATTATTTCAGTATGAAGAATATTAATAGATATACTTGCATTAAGAAAAAGCTCTTTAAGAATCTCACTAATGTTTAAGAGGAAGCAAATATTTCTTGAGAGGTCAAGTTGTTTTATTTCTTGACCTAAATGCTTGTTACACAGAAGTTCACTTTCAGTTCAGTTCATTTCAGTTCGGTCGCTCAGTGGTATCCAACTCTTTGTGACCGCATGAATCACAGCAAGCCAGGCCTCCCTGTCCATCACTGTCTCCCGGAGTTCACTCAGACTCACGTCCATCAAGTCCATGATGCCATCCAGCCATCTCATGCTCAGTCGTCCCCTTCTCCTCCTGCCCTCAATCCCTCCCAGCATCANTAGGCTGGGAGACAGGGTTTTCAGATGGTTCTTATTTTTTGCTTCATGGAAATGGAAAATTACACATAGCTTTTCTCTGCTTAAGGCTGAGAAATTATTTATACAAGAGAAAGAAAAATAAGGGAGGGGAACCCGAGTAATTAGTCTGTTTCTATTGTGTTTAGAATTAAGATATGGACTCTGTTAAATATTTGTAGGTGTGTTCTTAGCCATTAAACTCTCAGCACTGCATTTCTGGTATATGGAAGTGGCTTGACAAAGACAAAAATTAGAAAGACAGACTCTCTCAGCTTGCTATGTGTCTTATTATACATTAATTAAAAATTTTTATTTTGGTACCTGAATACGGTTTGGAAATTTCTGTAATGTCACAGGCTTATAGTAAATACACATACACACAAACACGCAAAGAGTAATCACATGACCCATCTCTTATCCCTGAGGGCTACTTAGGGAGAAGTGTTGATCAACATTTTTGGATACTGCTTCTAGCATTTACATCCATGTTGTATGTTTATTGGCTATTTATTATATATTTATTGGCTATTTCTTGATTTTGTTTTCAACTTAAGTGATGGCTTCCTACTCTGGAAGATGAAGATTTAGTTCTTCTTTATATACTGTTCCTATGCCCTTCAATTTCTCATCCTTTCAACACATTTGGTTAAATCAGTATTAGGTTTAGATCGCTAGAACCATGTACCTGTTGTCCACAGAGGCATTTGGTATACTGCCATTACATTTTTTCTTGTGTAACTTTTCATTTCTCTTGAAGTTAACAATGGATTTTTTGTTTGTTTGTTTGCTTAGTTTTCTAGGTACTATCTAGGTGAGGGAAAGCCTTGAACCTCCTGGTGTTTCTGAGGGCATGGGTTTTGGTAGCATCCAAAGGAGCTTCATTTCTGAGATCCACTGAGAGTAACTCTCCAGCAGGCACGTGTGTAGGGTCAATGGGGAAACTGGTCCTAGAAGACAGGATTCACAGGCAGCATATGGCTGCAAAGTCTTGAGATCTTATTGGGATCCAGAAAGGGATAAAAATGGCTGCAAAGAAAGAAGGGCAGAAAATTGCTTGGAGAAGTTGTGTGTTAAAAATTAGAGAAGCTCTACTTATAAACAAGCACCAGTGGTTACATGAGAAATAATTTACACCAAATTCTTGCCTGGGCTACTAAGTACATTTTCTAAGGGAAAATGGAAATTAAGATTTTTAAAATACGTGGGATCACAGGGCAAAAAAGAAAGCTTATGAATATTGAAATGTCTCAAATGCTCTGAGAGATAAAGCAGTGCATATAGACAGATTTTACCCCCAAGATGGAGCAAGCATATTATAACAATTAACCTCTCAGTGGAAGGTTTCTTAGAAATGAGTTTCAACTTACAGATAGTGAGCTTCAGACTATTGTTCACGGACTGAATGGCGTCCCTATCTAGGATGTCCTGAAGGCTAGACATTTCTCCCTTTATCTCTTATACTTCCTGTCTACTATTCTTTCCAAGATAATACTGACACTTCTGTACATATTCATAGCCTTAAATTCTGGAATATATATATAAATTTTTCCCCTAGGAATATACCCACAGGGGCCAAAGATTTGTTTCACAGGTCCTATGGGTACGAAGACAGTGATATGATAGACTGTATACCTTATTGAGTGTGACTGAAAAAGGGGTACACACAAGTTTTAAAGTTGAAATAGCAACAGTTTGAGAGTTGCCAGTGGAAGACAGGACAGGATGCACCAAGCTGCTGAAGAAACCCAGATTAAGTGAGTATCTTCCGAACTGGGCTAAAGAGAAAAATGATTTTGGACTTAAAATTTTTTAGTGCATGAGAAGGATATTCCATTTAGGAATTTAATCTCTCTGGAAACCTCATATTTAGACAATCTATGTTATTAATTTTTAGGGCATTGTATTATTTGTGATATTATTTATAGTGTCACATGCTTCCCTGGTAGAGACTCAGGTTCAGTCCCTGGGTCGGGAAGATCCCCTGGAGAAGGAAATGGCAATGGCAACCCACTCCAGTATTCTTGACTGGAGAATCCCATGGGCAGAGGAACCTGGCAGGCTACAGTCCATGAGTTGAACACGACTGAGCAACTAACACTTCCACTTTCACTTCAGGATTAAAAAAAGTAAAAGAAAAAAAAAGTGAAATGTCACTCAGTCATGTCTGACTCTTTGTGACCCCATGGATTGAGGCCACCAGACTCCTCAGTCCATGGGATTTCCCAGGCAAGAATACTGGAGTAGGTTGCCATTCCCTTTTACAGAGGATAGCCCTGACCCAAGAGTCAAACCTGGGGCCCCCTGCTTTGCAGGCAGATTCTTTCCCATCTGAGCTTCCAGGATTCTTTGCTCTAACATGAGGAAAATNAATTTCCCAGGCAAGAATACTGGAGTAGGTTGCCATTCCCTTTTACAGAGGATAGCCCTGATCCAAGAGTCAAACCTGGGGCCCCCTGCTTTGCAGGCAGATTCTTTCCCATCTGAGCTTCCAGGATTCTTTGCTCTAACATGAGGAAAATGGCAACACTCTTGTCAAAAAAGGCAGTTGATGTCCCTTGTTCTTCTAGTCCCCGTGATGAAAGAGAAAGGTCCAGCTATTCCAGCTCTCTTCGTTCCAACTTCTTTAGCCTGCAATTGGGTGACTACCCCAGATTAACCCTGCCTATTTTTAATGTCTGCAGTTTGGGGTTAGGGAAAAAATGGCCCACTGTTGTGCTAAAATCAATCTTCCCAAAGAATGCTGTGCTTTAGGAGAGAAATGAGCAATCTGACTGACCATCAAAAAAGCTGACATCTTGAATCTCATTAAGTATACTGTCTTTGTACCTATACTCTATTAACTACGGGCTGGTGAGTCTTGCCATTCCCTCCTTCACAAGGCTTCCCAACTCACTGAATCACTGTGCACTAAGTTGAGATATGGCACCTGTAGCTGCCAACCATGACCACATCTGTATGCTCTTTGATAGGCCAAGCTGACAAGCACATGGCAAAGTGGGTCTCAAGTCTGGACTAGAATTCCCTGGAGGGATTTAAAAAATTATAATGTCCAGTCCTACTCCCTGCAGATTTGCTTTAACTGAACTGAGTTGGAGTCTTAGCATTAATGGTTTCATAAAAATCCAAGAGTTTCTAAACATGCAGAGTTGAGACCTAAATCAAATCAGAAGCTGAACAACAAATCCCCTTCCCTGAAACAGACAGGGAACAGGTTTCCCAGTACTAAGAATGCTCCTTTCATTAAAACTTTTGTTTTCTTTTCCCATTCCTTCACTCTAGTGTCCTCAACAGGGGAAGAGCTATCATTAATAATTTATAGACACTATGTGTTCCCAGAGCCATAACCAGTATAGTTTCGGGTATTTAATACTCACCGCAATAGTTATATTTTCATCTAATTGTAGAAGCAAAAGCTCCCCTGGTGGCTCAATGGTAAAGAATTCTTGCCAGTGCAAGAGACACTGGTTTGAGTTCTGGTCCAGGAAGATCCCACATGTCTTTGATCAAATAAGCCGGTGTGCCACAACTATTGAGTCTGTGCTCCAGAACCCAGAAGCCTCAGCTATTGAGCCCACACACTGCAGCTACTGAAGCCTGTGTGTCTAGAGTCCATGCTCAGTGACAAGAGGAGCCACTGCAATGAGGACCCTGCGCACCACAACTAAGGCGTGGTCCCTGCTTGCTGCAACTAGAAAACACCTGTGCAGCTGTGAGAACCCAGAGCAGCCAAGAGCGAATAAATAAATAAACAAAAGTAGTTTTTTTAAAAAGCTAAAAGTGGAATAACTTTTCTGAAAACACGCTTCATAAGTGAAAAAATAAGATTAGAACACGCATCAGTTTGAATTACTCCATTATTTTATTGCAAACTTACGTAGTAAATAGTTTTTAAGGTTTACATCTTTGGGTGGTTGTATCTTTATTTAAATTAAGCTTATTTGCAACTGTTTTAGGAGAGAGAAATGGAATAAAAATGCCTTTGCTTTACTATTATAGTTGTAAGTCAAGGGTGCGATTTCACCATGATTATTATCTCTAATTCCTCAAATGCCAGAGGTGGTATAATTTAGTCGTTAAAAGGGCATGGGTTTTGGAGTATGACTGTACCAGTTCAAATCTCAGCTCTGCCTATCTCTGTAACTTGAGAAGTCTACTTAATGCCTTTTAACCTCAATTTTCCCATCTGAAAAGTGGGGATTATTTTTTTTTCTGCTTTGTTCTGAGGCTTACATATGCTAGTTTAAGTTAAGTGTTGAGAACAATGTCATAATGAATCAAAAGCAGGCTATTAATATTATCTTGGTGTTGATGAGTAACATTTGATCTAGTGATAGTACACTGTTGCACAATAGTTCTTCACTAACATACTTTTCATCAGAGAAGAAAATACTTTAAGATAGGTTAATTCGAGATCCCCATTAAAAGGATTTGTTCACCAAAAGACTTACAAGGAAGTTTGACTTTCTTGAGCATTTGCTTCATGTCTGGCACTGTACTAAGCATTAATATCATTTTGTTTATTCCTTGCAGTTGTAAGATATATTATTTCCTAATTGTGTACTGGAGAAAATATTTTTGCACAGTACACTATTTCAAAGACTTAGAGAAGAATCACTTACGTATTTTCTTTCTTGTGTATTTCACATTTGTTTAAGCACTAATGTTAATAGTTGTATTATTGGAGTATTGGTTTTAGGTGTTAGAATATTGGTCTTAGGTATTGCACACTAAAGTTTTCTTACTAATCCATCAATGTTCCTATTTTTGCCTCATCCCATTCCTCATTTTTAACCCTTCAGGAAACAGCTGTAATAGCCTAGTAGTCTAAATAAAGTTTCCTAGGCTTAGTGTGTTGCAAGCTACCCAAATATTTTTTCTTGAGGGTAGTACACAATCCAAACCTATTTTGACTGCAGGTGTTAAAACTTGTGGGTCTTGGCAGATTTAACAAATTCTTGATGCTGACAGAATAAGCAAAATGCTTAGGACTCTACCCCTTGGGTAGGACTGTGGCTTGGGGAGCTCAAAACCTGTAAAGATGGCCGCATGCCAGCCCTTTGAGGTAGAGGCTTTGAATGTTTCTATAGAGCCTCCGTTGGCCAGCTTCATGACTCCAGTGGCTGCCTGCAAAGTAAATAAATGAGGGGCTGATGTGCTGTACAAGTTACAAGTACTGTAACTTGCTTGTCGTGCTGGTTTAGAAAGCAAATGTTATCCGTTCAAAACTTGTCACATCGAAAGCTGTGAATTCCTTTTGAGTCTGGACTTTTGTGAGAGAAAATAATTCAAATTTATCTTGGCAAGTATAACAATGTACTTTTGTAAAATGTACAATGTACCAATGTACACTAAAATTATTCTTATATGCTTTGCTGCAACGTCATTACCTGTGTTCTTAGTTATTATTAATAATTTATAATCAGTTTTCATATCTTGTGTCACCCTTTTCAAGATTCAGTTCAGTTCAGTTGCTCAGTTGTGGCTGACTCTTTGTGACCACATGGACTGCAGCATGCCAGGCCTCCCTGTCCATCACCAACTCTTGGAGTTTACTCAAACTCAAATCCATTGAGTCAGTGATGGCATCCAACCATCTCATCCTTTGTTGTCCTCTCTTCCTCCAGCCTTCAATCTTTCCCAGCATCAGGGTCTTTTCAAGTGAGTCAGCTCTTTGCATCAGGTGGCCAAAATATTGGAGTTTCAGCTTCAGCATCAGTCCTTCCAATGAACACCCAGGACTGAGCTCCTTTAGGATGGACTGGTTGGATCTCCTTGCAGTCCAATGGACTCTCAAGAGTCTTCTCCAACACCACAGTTCAAAAGCATCAGTTCTTCAGCCCTCAGCTTTCAGCTTCAGCCCTTCAACTCTCACATCCATACATGACTACTGGAAAAACCATAGCATTGACTAGACTGACCTTTGTTGGCAAAGTAATGTTTTGCTTTTTAATATACTGTTTAGGTTGGTCACACCTTTTCTTCCAAGTAGCAAGCATCTTTTAATTTCATGGCTGCAGTCACCTTCTGAAGTGATCTCGAAGCCCCCCCAAATAAATTCTGCCACTACTTCCACTGTTTCCCTGTCTATTTGCCATGGTGATGGGACTTGCCATGATCTTCATTTTCTGAATGTTGAGCTTTAAGCCAGCTTTTTCACTCTCCTCTTTCACTTTCAAAAGCAAATGTTATCCGTTCAAAACTTGTCACATCGAAAGCTGTGAATTCCTTTTGAGTCTGGACTTTTGCGAGAGAAAATAATTCAAATTTATCTTGGCAAGTATACCAATGTACTTTTGTAAAATGTACAATATACCAATGTACACTAAAATTATTCTTCTTATATGCTTTGCTGCAACGTCATTACCTGTGTTCTCAGTTATTATTAATAATTTATAATCAGTTTTCATATCTTGTGTCACCCTTTTTAAGATTCAGTTCAGTTCAGTTGCTCAGTTGTGGCTGACTCTTTGTGACCACATGGACTGCAGCATGCCAGGCCTCCCTGTCCATCACCAACTCTTGGAGTTTACTCAAACTCAAATCCATTGAGTCAGTGATGGCATCCAACCATCTCATCCTTTGTTGTCCTCGCTTCCTCCAGCCTTCAATCTTTCCAGCATCAGGGTCTTTTCAAATGAGTCAGCTCTTTGCATCAGGTGGCCAAAATATTGGAGCTTCAGCTTCAGCATCAGTCCTTCCAATGAACACCCAGGATTGATCTCCTTTAGGATGGACTGGTTGGATCTCCTTGCAGTCCAAGGGACTCTCAAGAGTGTTCTCCAACACCACAGTTCAAAAGCATCAGTTCTTCAGCCCTCAGCTTTCAGCTTCAGCCCTTCAACTCTTACATCCATACATGACTACGGGAAAAACCATAGCATTGACTAGACTGACCTTTGTTGGCAAAATAATGTTTTTGCTTTTTAATATACTGTTTAGGTTGGTCATACCTTTTCTTCCAAGGAGCAAGCATCTTTTAATTTCATGGCTGCAGTCACCTTCTGCAGTGATCTTGAAGCCCCCCAAAATAAATTCTGCCACTGCTTCCACTATTTCCCCATCTATTTGCCATAGTGATGGGACTGGATACCATGATCTTCATTTTCTGAATGTTGAGCTGTAAGCCGGCTTTTTCACTCTCCCCTTTCACTTTCATCAAGAGGCTCTTTAGTTCTTCACTTTCTGCCATAAGGGTAGTGTCATCTGCATATTTGAGGTTATTAATATTTCTCCCGGCAATCTTGATTCCAGCTTGTGCTTCTTCCAGCCCAGTGTTTCTCATGATGTGCTCTGCATATAAGTTAAATAAGCAGGGTGACAATATACAGCCTTGACGTACTCCTTTTCCTATTAGGAACCAGATTTTCAAGACTACATGGTAATTATAGAAATATGAAACCATTCAAGTATGCTGAGTGTCTCTAATTTGTACATTTATAACGTCACTGAGCAGACAAAAATATCTGACCATCGTGAGTTTACAGTTTGGACAACAGGATAACACATAAAACATGGACAACATACAGGACAGTATGCAAGTATTCAATGTTACAGATTTCAAAGACAAGACATATGATCAGATAAGATTTCATAGAAAAGGAATGGCTTGAAGGAAAAGCCCTAAAGAAAGTTTAAAGTGCTTGGCAAGATTTTTGTTATACGGTAACGACTTGAATTATGGTATTGCCACAGGAATAAGTTAGGAATGATCACTAATGATAAATTATCAATAGATACATCAGCTGGAAGAAAGATTTGTGTTCAGTTAAGATCCCTTTTGAGAAAAACATACTTATCTAAAAAAAATCATTAATTGGAAAAGATACATGCATCCTAGTGTTCATAGCAGCATCATTTACAACTGCCAAGATATGGAAGCAACTTAAGTGTCCGTCAGCGGATGAAAGGATAAAAAATATGTGGTCCATATATATAATGGAGTGCTACTCAATCATAATAAAAACGAATTTTGCCATTTGAAGCAACATGGATGACTTGGAGGCCATTATGCTAAGTGAAATAACTCACACAAAGATGAATACCATATGATATCACTTGTATGTAGAATAAAAAAAAAACAACCAACTAGTGAATATAACAAAAAAGAGACAGACTCTTGGATGGATATAGAGAATAAGGTAATGGTTACCAGTGCGAGAGGGAAAGGGAGAGAGGCAATATAGGGTTAGGAGAACAAGAGGTACAAACAATTAAGTATAAAATAAGCCATGAGGATATGTTGTATAACATGGAATTATAGACAATATTTTATAATAACTACAAATGGAGTATAACCGTTAAAATTTGTGAATCACTTTAAAAAGGGCTTCCCTGGTGGCTTAGATGGTAAACAGTCCACCTGAAATGCAGGAGACCTGGGTTTGATCCGTTGGTTGGGAAGATCCCCTGGAGGAGGGCATGGCAACCCACTCCACTATTCTTGCCTGGAGAATCCCCATGGACAAAGGAGCCTGGTGGGCTACAGTACATGGGGTTGCAAAGAGTTGGACATGACTGAGTGACTAAGCACAGCACAGTATTTTCAAAAAGACACATTTATACATTTACTTGCCTTTTTGATGAAATTCTGTTCACTAATACAGAAGTCATGTTGAAGTTGCTCCTTTTATGTATTTTAAGAGCAGATCTCTTATTTTAACTTGTTCACTGAATGTTTATAGTGCTAATTAGTACTGATCTCTGAGATCATTCTTTTCTAGTAATGGTAGAAGTTAGAAGGCTGAAGACTACATTTCCACTAGTTACTGTTTATCATCAACCTACTTTTTTGTGTTTGTCACATTAATGATGCTGTGTGTGTGTGTTAGTTGCTCAGTTGACTCTTTGCAGCCCCCTGGACTGTAGCCTGCCAGGCTCCTTTACCCATGGATTTCTCCAGGCAAGAATATTGGAGTGGGTAGCCATTCCCTTCCCCAGGGGATCTTCCTGACCCAGGGATTGAACCAGGGTCTCCTGCTTTGCAGGCAGATTCTGCTGGAGAACTTATTTTCAATCCCACATAGGGATTTCTTTAGTTCCCTTTGCTGATAAACTAAAGTTCTCTTGTAGAAAGTCATATTGACATTTCTTTTTGTTTATTTTTTAGTTTTTTGAAGAATTTAAGAAACATGGATTTAATCTTTCAAAAATAACATATTCATAATGACCTTTTATTGATGCCATGTCAATGATATTCTAGTAATAGTAATGATTTATGGTAAATAGTTTACAACAAATTTTGTAGTTTAACAAGTAAGAAATTAAGTTGAATTAGATATAGACTCATAGACATAGAAAATAAACTCATGGTTACCAAAAGGGAAATGCAGGGAAGGGATAAACCAGGAATCTGAGATTAGCACATGCACGCTACCATATACAAAATAGGCAGCCAGCAAGGACCTGCTATACAGCACAGTGATTGTTTGCTTTAACTCTTCCTACTACTAAGTGAGTGGAGGAGGATGGATATATGGGTATAAGAAGTATTGAAATAATTCCCAGATTTCTGAGAATGGGCTATACTTCCTCTCTCCTCAAAGTAACAGTAACAGAGATTTGATCAGTTCAGCATTTCTATGACATGGTGGTTAAGATTATAAATTATGGAACCAGATTGCCTGAGTTTGAATCCTGGCTCGACTATTTTCTTGCACTGATAACTTGGTCAAAATATATAGTTTCTCAGTCTATCTGTACGTTTATCTGTAAAATGGAGATAATAATACATATCTACCACTTTGGATTGTTCTGAGATTTAAATAATTAATACATGCATTTTTTAAAGTGCTAGGCACAAAGAACACTAACTGTTATATAATTATGGTAAAACATTTCCTATTTTATTTACCACTGAATATCTTTTTTTAGCACTGAAAATATACTACCATACAGGCTTTAAAAAAACCTACTTGGTGACTCAGTCAGTAAAGAACATGCCTGAAATACAGGAACTTGTGTTCAATCCCTGAGTTGGGAAGATCTCTTGGAGAAGGGAATGGCAACCCACTCCAGGATTCTTGCCTGGAGAATTCCATGGACAGAGGAGCCTGGTGGGCTGCTGTCCACAGGGTTACAAAGTGATTGACATTCTTACTTTATACTCTTTATCTTTAACTATCATCTAAAATGTGTATTCTACTGGATACAAAGACNAGAAGGGAATGGCAACCCACTCCAGGATTCTTGCCTGGAGAATTCCATGGACAGAGGAGCCTGGTGGGCTGCTGTCCACAGGGTTACAAAGTGATTGACATTCTTACTTTATACTCTTTATCTTTAACTATCATCTAAAATGTGTATTCTACTGGATACAAAGACTTGCTCTGCTACAAGACTCAGTATTTTACCTTGATTTTCCAGGGAGGGAAAAGGAAAAACAAAGAAGGATTTTCTACTTGCTCTCTAATCCTCCTCCCCACCCCAAACCTGCCACACACACAGACATACTGGCACTGATTTATCTTTAGGAGAATATAATAAGAAAACATGAATAAGGACTTTTAGTCTTCCACTTTTGAACTTTTGGACACAACTTTATACAAGTTTGGCATATGTTAGCCATATGTTTAAACGTCAGCCAAGTACTTAGATGTCTAATATTTGAACATAAACTGCAAAGTGTAGAATTGCAGTAGAAAACTCCCTTTTTAGTCAGAGCTAGAGTCACACAGTGGAGTTTCATGTTGCATGCTTTGAAGGGCACCAAGCAGCCTTTTTCCTCTGTCCCAAGAATATCCCCTTTCCCCATCTTGTTCTCAAAGTCTCTTCCTTTACTAATTATCTTTGGGGAAAATGACAAACACTTGCATGCTAAAACAAGTTGGATTATTTTTTGTCCAGGGAGTACTAGGAAGCATGGAAACAGCCAATGTATAGGACCACTTCAGTTGAGTAAGAAGAAGGATGGGGGAAAAAAGAAATATGGCTCTAAATTAAATCTTTGCTCATATTATTTTCTTGTTGAAAGGGATTCTGTTTTCACTTATATAAAATTCTTTGAAGGCAGATTGGTTCAATATAAGTCCCCTTATGTTATTGGGCAAGACATAGTTACCTTTTAAAAAATGAAACCACCAAGACTGCTAAGAACTGAACAATATTAGCTAGATCCAAGGGCTATGCCAATATAAACAAAGACAGGGACATTTTCCCTTGACAAATGATCTAACACAACGTTTGTGATATTGAATGAAGACTATATTCACTTAATGGAAAGCAAAGGTAGAGTATACACTCTTTAAGCATGAATTATCCCTTTGTTTCTTCAAAAGCGTTGCTGCTTATTTCTCTCTCTTGTTGCCGAATAAGTGCTAGTATAGAAGGAAATTCACAAAGCATCTGCAAGCCCCTTGAGTTGTTCAGCTGCTAAGTCATGTCCAACTTTTTGTGACCCTATGGACCGCAGCACATCAGGCTTCCTTCACCTTCCCCCAGAGTTTGCTCAAACTCATGTCCAGTGAGTCAGTGATGCCGTCTAACCACGTCATCCTCTATTGCCCCCTGCTTTTCCTCCCAGGAGGGTCTTTGCCCAGCATCAGAGTCTTTGCCAATGAGTTGGCTTTTCACAGCAGGTGGCCCAAGTATTGGAACTTCTGCAGTCCTTCTAATGAATATTCTGAGTTGATTTCCTTTAGGATTGACTGTGGCTACCACCGAGTTTGTCGAATTTCCTGGCATACTGAGTGCCGCACTTTCTTTCCTTCCAAGAAGCAAGCCTCTTTTAATTTCATGGCTGCAGGCCCCATTTGCAGTCATATGAGAAAAATTTTAATGGATAAAGATAGGGCCGATCTATTCAAATTTTGGTTTTACATCCATTTCCTTATTTGGAGTCTGTCCTTTTGACATTGTGTGTCAATACTTCTACTTCACGGATTTAAATTCTTGATCTTTAGACTTTTGGTATTAAAGGCTTGTAGGTTTGCTATTTCCCTTGGCAACCAGCTTTAATTACACAAATAAGAGTACTTTCTGTGATCATAAACTAGAAGGGCTATTTGTAGTTTACCTTTTAAAATATTCTCTCTCATCTAAGATCTCTCATGTTCTTTCATGTTATAGAAAAAGAAATTACTCATTGCTACACAGGATTTGAAGTCCAGAGTATATCTTTCTTTCCCCCCAGGGGGTAGTTTCCCTTACTTTACTCAGTAGCAGATCACAGTATTTGTACACTGTCTCATCACAGAAATCACTTTCATGTTCTCATCTGAATTTTATAATAAGCCTATGAAATAGTAGAATTGCTTAGTGAACCCCTGGATTTTAATAGGCCCTTAAATAATGACTGAAGGAAATGTAGATGTTAATATTGTTCAGTCACCCAGTCATGTCTGACTCTTGCACCCCCATGGACTGCAGCACGCCAGGCCTCTCTGTCCTTCATCATCTCTCAAAGTTTGCCCAAGTTCATCATGTCCGTCGCATCAGTGAATGCCATCCAGCCATCTCACCCTCAATGCAGATATTAATGACTTATTTTTTAAAGAAAATATCTGAAGTATGTGTAGAGAAAATGATCTTCTAAGGTCACTAGGTAGAGTTTGAACTCTGGTTCAGCTTTTTTGGATCACAGGGCAAGCTTATTTCTATCGTATTATGGCTTTAGTTTTTGTAATTTTTGTTTAAGGTAGAATTTAGAGTGAAATATTCAGATCCTAAGTGCACAATTTGAGTTTTGAGAAACATTCACCTGTAAAGCCAACACATCAGGCAAGGTATTGAATCTTTCTGTTTCTGCAACATTTCCTGGAGACATTTTCTATAACTCCCAGTCCAGGCAATCACTGTTGTGACTTTTTCTTAACCACCATAGCTCAGTGTTGCCTGATCTAAACCTTCTGATAAATGGAATCTTATAGTAAATACTCTTTCGTATTTTGCTTCTTTCACTCAGCATAAATTTAAGATTTACCCACATTTTGCATGCATAAAAACTTCATTCTTTTTAATTGCTAAGCAATAATCCATCACATGAATGTACCACAGTTTCTTCATCTGCTTTCTTGCCAATGAATCAAACTGTTATAAACATTTGTGCACCAGTTTCTTTATGGATATAAATGTTCCCGTATTTTTTTCTTTTTTGGAAATTGCCGAGTTTACATGCTAGATGACAGGACATATAAGAAACTGCCAAATTTTTCCCAAAGTGGTTGTACCATTTCATATTCCCATCAGTAATATATGAATATTTCAGGTGTTTCACATCCTTGTTGACATTTAGTACTGTCAGTATTTTAAACTGTAACCATTGTGGTGGGTTGTGTTGCAGTTTGCATTCTCTCGGTTAACTTGCAGAGCTTTTTTTCACATGCTTATATGCCATTTGGGAATCTTAGTGAGGTGTCAAACCTTTTCCCTCATTTTTAAATAAGACTGTCTTTTTGTCATTGAGTTGTTGGCATTCTTTCTATATTCTGTATACAGATCTTTTGCTAGGTATATTGTGAATATATTCTCTGCATTGGTGGCTTGTCTGTTCATTTTCTAAAGCAGTCTTGACTGACAGAATTGTAACACTTTTTCTTTTGTTGCTATTGCTTTCTGCACTCTAAGAAACCTTTGCCTTACCCCAGACTGCAAAGATATGTTTTCTTCTGGGTGTGTTATGGATTTAGATTTACATTTTGGTCTATAACTTTAACATTTATATTATGTCCATTTTGTGTTAATTTTTCAGTATGGTGTAAGGTAAGTGTTGAGGTTAGCTTTTTCCATGTGGATAGCCAGTTGTTTCAGAAATTGTCATTGAAAAGATGTTTATTATCTTAGTGAACACTTTTGTCTTCTTTCACGTTGATTGTGTAAATAGGTTTATGTCTGTACTATGCCTTCTGTTTGATCCTTATGCCAGTACAGTATCTTAATTACTCTACCTTAATGTGCCTTCCAATCATTTTGTCAAAATCTCTTTGACTAGTATAGTCTGTTTGCATTTCCATTTGAATTTTAGAAATAGATTGATAATTTTGATAAAAATCCTTCTGGGATTGTAATTAAAGTGTATTCCAATCTATTTTGGAGAGAATTAGTAGCTTAACAGTAACAAGTGTTTCAATCCATGAATTTAATAGTCCCTTCATTTACCTAGGTCCTTAATTTCTCAAGGCAATGCTTTGTAGTTTTCAGTGTATAAGCCTTCAGATATTTTGTTAAATTTATTCCTAAATATTTTGTTTAGATGTTATTATAAGCAGAAGTTTTGAATTTTATTTTTTATCGGTATAGTGCAAGTATAGAGTTTCCCTGGTGGCTCAGACAATAAAGAATCCACTCACCAATGCAGGAGACCCGGGTTTGGTCCCTGGTTTGGAAGAGTCCCCTAGAGGAGTGCATGGCAACCCACTTCAATATTCCCACCTGGACAGTTCCATGGACAGAGGAGCTTGGTAGGCTATAGTCCATAGGGTTGCAAACAGTCAGACATGACTGACTAACACACACATACACATACACACATGCACACACGGTGCAAGTATGTAGAAACAAATTGTGCGCATTGCCTTGTGTAGAGAATTTGCTAAATTCACTTAGTAGTTGTTTCGTAGATTACCTCAGGTAATCTACGAAACTTTTACATAAAAAATCACATCTGCAAATAGAGCCAATTTTACTTTTTAATGCACTTTATATTTTTCTTGTCTTATATAGTTGTACGATATAAGAC
>SJYX01014156.1:123643-195987 GCA_006410675.1 Oreotragus oreotragus | reverse complement strand
GTGCTATTTGTAAGGCTTCTCCAGACAGCCATTTTGCTTTTTTGCATTTCTTTTCCATGGGGATGGTCTTGATCCCTGTCTCCTGTACAATGTCACGAACCTCATTCCATAGTTCATCAGGAACTCTGTCTATCAGATCTAGGCCCTTAAATCTATTTCTCACTTCCACTGTATAATCATAAGGGATTTGATTTAGGTCATACCTGAATGGTCTAGCGGTTTTCCCTACTTTCTTCAATTTAAGTCTGAATTTGGAAATAAGGAGTTCATGATCTGAGCCACAGTCAGCTCCTGGTCTTGTTTTTGTTGACTGTATAGAGTTTCTCCATCTTTGGCTGCAAAGAATATAATCAATCTGATTTCGGTGCTGACCATCTGGTGATGTCCCATCTAATCTAAGATACACCTAATTGGATTAGATACATCCAATCTTAGATACATCTATCTAAGTTAGATTGGCTAACTTCCCATCTCAAAGTTCTCTATTAATTCACATCTGCCAAGTCCCTTCTGCTGAGTAAGATGACATATTCAATGATTCACAATAATAAGGGCCATTATCCTTTCTACCACAGTGGGAGCTTAGAAGGTAAAGGATCTGCCTACATGTGGGAGACCTGGGTTCAATCCCTGGGCTGAGAAGATCCCCTGGAGGAGTGCATGGCAACTCACTGCAGTCTTCTTGCCTGGAGAATCCCCATGGACAGAGGACCCTGGTGGGCCCTCTGGGGCTCCATGGGGTCACAGGGAGTCAGACATGACTGAGCAACTAAGCACAGCACAACACAGCGTCCTTGAACACATTTTTCTCATGAGCCAATTCTTTAACAATAAAATGAACATGTTATGGTCCCTGCCTTTACCCTGAGAGGTTTGTAAAATTTAATACATGATTTTCTATTTGAGAAATAATACTTCAATAAGATTCCTTATCTTCTATAGCCATATGAGAAACCAAGACTGATTATCAAAACCTTAAGCAAAAATCCTATTGTTTCTCTTCACATGCTAATAAAATTCTTACCTTAATTTCTCCCCTGCAGCTGACCTGATGTTGACCTCACTGATTCTCTTTTACTTTAGTGCTTTAGTAATAGTACTCTCTTATATTCCAAGTTCAAGTTCCTAGTACTATGGATTGGTCAAAAAGTTTGTTTGGGTTTTTCCATAAGTTATTACAGAAAAATCCAAATGAACTTTTTGGTCAACCCAGTGCTTCGGAAATGGAGCACAATAACTACCACATTTTAAAATTAATTAGAATACCTCATTTTCCAAGTGTTCTACACCAAAAAATTTTTTTGAAACTTGGCCATGATTCTTATATGTTAGATACTGAACTGTAAGCTGAGGTTAAAGCCATATTCTAAGATTCCTGAAAGCCACAATTTATTGAGCTAGTCCTAAAAGAAACTAAAAATATAATTTGGGAGTACATGTGAATATTTTTATTGGTATGTTATTCTTTTCCAATAGGCATGTAGAGATGAGTCCCATACAATGTATGAGAAATAAGGGATAATCAATATATACTATATTTTAATCTGTTATATTCATGGAGTATAAAACAATACTTCATAATTTGGCTATTATATAATTTGGGAGTACATGTGAATATTTTTATTGGTATGTTATTCTTTTCCAATAGGCATGTAGAGATGAGTCCCATACAATGTATGAGAAATAAGGGATAATCAATATATACTATATTTTAATCTGTTATATTCATGGAGTATAAAACAATACTTCATAATTTGGCTATTTACAGTCAAAGATATAGACGTTTAACCCTTGGTCTGCTGTTATTTACTAGCTGAATGGCCTTGGGAAAGTAACACCTTCCATAAATTTTCATATCCTCATCTGCTAAAAGGTGGTAATATTCTAACTTACAAGTTTGATTTGAGGATTAAATATAATTTGGGAGTACATGTGAATATTTTTCTTGGTATGTTATTCTTTTCCAATAGGCATGTAGAGATGAGTCCCATACAATGTATGAGAAATAAGGGACAATCAATATATACTATATTTTAATCTGTTATATTCATAGAGTATAAAACAATACTTCATAATTTGGCTATTTACAGTCAAAGATATAGAAGTTTAACCCTTGGTCTGCTGTTATTTACTAGCTGAATGGCCTTGGGAAAGTACCATCTTATATAAATTTTCATATCCTCATCTGCTAAAAGGTGGTAATATTCTAACTTACAAGTTTGATTTGAGGATTAAATAACGCATGAAATTTATTGATCCCAGTGCCTAGCACACAGGAAGCACTCAATATTTAAATTGTTGCTTTATTTGTTTTCAGATTTTCTAATGACTGATATGAAGAAAGTGGGAAAGGAGGGTAACGTAGACTGAGGGTAATAAGTGAAAATGAGTTTTTCTTTCCTATGTGAAGACTGACAGGTATTTATAGAAAGCAGGCATGGTCAGTAAATTGAAAAATATAAACCACTTCCATGTGTTCCCCCTCCCCCTTGTCACCAAAAATGGTTTCAGCTTTACTCTGTCCATCTTTTTCCTCTTTATTTTCCACCCAAAGAAAAGCCTGTCACTTTTAGGTTTGTCCTCTGAGCTTCTATAACACAAAATCTGGAGAAATATGCAAACAGGAGGAGAAAGAAGGGGAGGAGCCTTTAGCTTTTCTTTTTGAGGATTTGAGCAGAAATGTGCCAAAAGAGCTCAACTAAGACTAAAGAAGAAAGGGGATTTTAAAGCGTATTATTGGGGATTATCTATTCACTTCAAGATATGAAGGAATAGAATTAAGACTTTATTTTCTGAGATTAGGTCTTAGTTATAAACATTCATTTGCTCTACAGCAAATTGTGATAAGCAAACATTGAGAGAGAAAGAGGAAAAGGAAGGGAAACAGACTGACAGAAAGAGCAGAGACAAATAAGGAAAAAGGAGGAGACTTAAGGCAAATTGCTTATTTCCAAATTCTGACTGAGGCTGGTCCAGTCTTGCAGTCTGAGTTGGTTGGGTCCATATTTAACTACACAGAGTTCACATTTAAGGTCATATATTTGGCAAACCAAGACCACAGATCAATTTACTAACCTCAGATTTAAAAAAAAAAAATCTTAACAACTGGTTTATTCTGAGTCTCCTGGAAACAAATGACTGACTTAAGCAGATATTTTTAAGCTAGTGGTTTTGGCTCAGTAGTCACAGCTAGGATCAAAGATCAAAACCAAGCCTTGACAATGACTGTGTGGACACAGACATGTCAAACTGAAAGTGACAGTCCTATCTCAGACAGAGATTAAGAGTACAGGCTCCCAAGGTTTAAATTTTGGTTTTGTCATTGGGCTATAATTCTAGTTCTGGTATGTTGTCCCTTTAATTTCACTCTTTTCTGGGAGCAATAGCAATTTTCACCCAGAGATTGGTCTTGTATTCAGGTAACTGATATCTGATGGCTCTTGTGATCAGATGCTATTTTAATTTTTTTAAGTTCCTTGCCACATCCCCAGAAGCTCATCATATAGAAGATAGAAGCTGTCGCAACAAAAAACTGAGAGAACAGCAATTTTTGTGCTTTCAATTTAATACAACACATTGCAAATGAGTACTAAGCTTTTAGAAGACCCCAGCCTCAGGGTTATAGAAATCAAAAGCAAATAAGGCACAACTTCTACAGTTAACTGAATGGTTACCTGATTCATGAGACTGAAAAATCTATGAATCACCACAGTTCAGTTTAGTCGCTCAGTCTTTTCTGACTATTTCTGACCCCGTGGACTGCAACGCGCCAGGCTTCCCGGTCCATCGCCAACTCTTGGAGCTTGCTCAAACTCATGTCCATCGAGTCAGTGCCTTCAATCTTTCCCAGTATCAGGGTGTTTTCCAATGAGTCAGTTCTTTGCATCAGGTGGCC
This sequence comes from Oreotragus oreotragus, assembly GCA_006410675.1. Classification (NCBI taxonomy): domain Eukaryota; kingdom Metazoa; phylum Chordata; class Mammalia; order Artiodactyla; family Bovidae; genus Oreotragus; species Oreotragus oreotragus. The sequence goes on along the minus strand of SJYX01014156.1, from coordinate 192,092 downwards.
AAAGTATTGGAGCTTCAGCATCAGCCCTTCCAATGAATATTCAGGACTGATTTCCTTTAGGATTGACTGGTTGGATCTCCTTGCAGTCCAAGGGACTCTCAAGTCTTCTCCAACATCACAGTTCAGAAGCATCAATTCTTCAGTGCTCAGCTTTCTTTATGGTCCAACTCTCATGTCCATACACGACTACTGGAAAAACTATAGCTTTGACTAGACAGATCTTTGTCGGCAAAGTAATGTCTCTGCTTTTTAATCACCACAATGGAAGTTAAAAAGGGCTCATCATAAGCCAAGTAATCTTTGAATACAAAGAAGGAAAAGGAGAAAGGTCAGTGGAAGCTTCACTGAAAAGATGTTTTTAAGTTTAATCCTTAAGATTAGGTTGTATTTTATTTTTAGTACTGCCAATAACTTATTTTTCTTCTGAAAGTTATGCCTATGCAGATTATTTGACAAACACCAAAACTAGTAAAAGATAATTTTATTTAAAGATTTCATTTTTCTTCTTTTTATGCATAGTTTTTATGTGGTTGAGATTTACATGAATTAGTTATATCCCATTTATCTTTTTAAAATTTTTCATAAGCACTTTCTTGCATTTTTTTAAAAACATGTAAATAATATTCAATGTCTATAAAATGTATTTGTTTTTACTATAACTTTAAATAAATCTCATTACTGGATATGTAAATGACTTCCTCTGTTTTTTTTCTTTCTTTCTTTCATTTTTTTTTTTGTTGTTCTTATGAGACAGTGTAATTACCTCAATACCTTTGGTATTGTTTTTGCTGCATTTTTTTTTCTTTCTTTAAAATAGTTTTCTAGAAGTAGACTCTTGAGTGTAAACATTTGGAGGTATAAAGGCTTAGAGACAAAAGTAACATTCTAGGTACAGGAAGCAGCATAATCACAGGCAGACTATTTCCCTGGCTTAAAAATGACTATGGAAATGTAAATTTTATCTAGAAAGATGACCGTGAAATGCAGAGATAATTTTTCCACATAGGTCTTACCTAACATGTGAATATAGAGTCCTAATGGCACCCCATTCCAGTACTCTTGCCTGGAAAATCCCATGGATGGAGAAGCCTGGTCGGCTGCAGTCCATGGGGTCGCTGAGGGTCGGACACGACTGAGCGACTTCACTTTCACTTTTCACTTTCCTGCATTGGAGAAGGAAATGGCAACCCACTCCAGTGCTCTTGCCTGGAGAATCCCAGGGACGGGGGAGCCTGGTGGGCTACCGTTTATGGGGTCGCACAGAGTTGGACACGACTGAAGTGACTTAGCCGCAGTACATGAAAACAGCAGAAATCTGCAGGCATGTGTTAAATGATAAAGACCGCATAATAGCTGAATATACTAACAAAGATACCTCCCAATGAGAGAAAGTGAAACTTACAGCTGGTCCAGTGGTCAGATGTTGGAAGTTAAAAGTAAAAAGGGATCTTAAGGGTTTCACCTGGGGCTCAGTCATAAAGAATTCACCTGCCAATGCAAGGGACTCGGGTTCAATTCCTGATCCAGGAAGACCCCACACGCCCCAGAGCAACTAAGCCCTCCTGAGCTACAACTGTTGAGCCCGTGCTCTGGAGCCTAGGAGCTGCAAGTACTGGAGCCCGCGTGCCCGAGAGCCTGTGCTCCACACACAGCAAGAGAAGCCACTGCAAGAAGACGCAGAGCACCACAGCTAGAGAGTAGCCCATACTTGCTGCAACTAGAGAAAGCTGATGTGGCGATGAAGACCCAGCAGGGCCAAAATAAATAAAGTCAAAACCTATTTTAAAAGTGATGTTAAGATGACGGAGCCTGTCAGTTACACGACTTGCTAATGGAGGGGCTCCAGATCGCTAAATGCATAGTATACGGAATCCTGAATTCAAAAATCATGAAAAGAAGAGCTGATGGTGAGCTGCTAGACAAACAAAATTCATACAGAAAATCTAAAGACCATCTTATTTTTCTAGGGATGAAATAGTGAGTCTGAAAGAGGTGATGTGGACTGGAACGACCCAGGCATGGGCCCATGAGATCATTTCTTTTTTTAAAATAAACATTTATTTATTTTATTTATGGCTGCGCTGGGTCTTCATTGCTTTGCATGGCCCTTCTCCAGTTGCAGCGAGTGGGGACTACTTTCTAGTTGTGGTGCATGGGTTTCTCATTGTGCTGGTTTCTCCTGCTGCGGAGCACAGGCTCTAGGCATGTGTAAGTTTCAGTAGCTTTGGCTCCCCGGCTCTAGATCACAGGCTCAGTAGCTGTGGTACAAGGACTTAGTTGCCCTGCAGCATGTGGAGTTTCCCTGGATCAGGGATCAAACCCATGTTCCCTGCAGTGGCAGGTGGACTGTTTACCACTTAGCCACCAGGGAAGCCCGAGCCCATTCCTTATGGTTAGAACAGAGGGATCATGGAAAGAACCTTGGGAGGAATTTTTGGATGCTTTTTTGGGGAGACTAGCTGCTGAGTGACATGAAACCACTTCAGATCTAACTGGAAGATCTTTTGTTTACCAGGTCAGGAAACACCAGTGTGCCCAACATAACTACAAAGACTGAAGAGTTGAGAGTCCTTTCCTACTAGCTGTGATGGTTGAATAGAAGAAAACACCAGGCCAGGGGATGTTCTTTAACCAGCAATGGTCCCTTCTGGGGCTTCCCTGGTGGCTCAGATGATAAGAAAAAACATCTGCCTGCAATGCAGGAGATCTAGGTTGATCCCTGGGATGAAAGATTCCCCTAGAGAAGGAAATGGCTACCCACTTCAGTATCCTTGCCTGGAGAATTCCCCCACGGACAGAGGAGACTGGTGGACTACATATAGTCAACGGGGTCACAAAGAGTAGGACACAACTGAGCAACTAACACTTTTTGCCACAAACAACAAAGAGAAATATATCTACTAGCACACTGGCTGTTGCACACGGAGTTCCATTTTGTTTGCATCTGTGCTTTAGAGACAAAAATACCCACTGCTGGATTCCCCTTCTCCTAGAACTAGAACCTCTCTTTCTTACAGGGAAGTCAGTGCCTGTGTCTGGATGCAGCTGAGCTTTTCTCCAGCTAGAGGGGCTGGCAGCAAACACGATCGTGAGTAATTGGAGTACTCAACCCACTGAATACAATGAATGGTTTAAGGATGAGTTTAACACATGTGTCAGGACAAGCAAAGTATGTGACATTTTTTCCTAGCAGAAAATATCATCAAAAACTCTCTCTTGTCGGCTGGCCAGTAACTGTTTTTTTTTTTTTTCTTTCTATTTTTATGCTGTAATTGCATATTTATTTGTATAAAAACAGAAATATGAGTAAAATAAGCAGGATACAGGACAATCACATATAGTACTTTAAATATATATTCTCATTGAAGTTGAAGATGTCTGTTTAAGTCCTTTAGTCCTTTTTTAATCAACTTACTTCCTTTTTTGTTGATGGAGTGAGATTTTAAGAGTTGGTATGTTCATGTTTGTATGTGCACACCAATGTTTTAAGTACAATTTAATGTTATATGCTTATACTAAAATTTTAGATACAGGAAAGACTTAAACTGCTTCAATTTTTTTTGCAATGTTAGTCATTACAACACTGATTCAGAAGGATCTGAGAAAAGTGATTGGAGATCATTCAGGTTCAGTAACTGTTTTTTCCGTCTTGTGCACAGAGAATGAAGAGAGACAGAATCCTTTTGTACTCTAATCCCCTGCATCCATCAATGCCTGAAGCCCTCATCCCTAACCTTCACAGTCATACTTAAGCTAGACTGCATAGTTTCTGTCAGCTATGACTGAAAATGTACTGATAACAATATTTCTAATGCTTGTGTATATGCTAAGTTGCTTCAGTTGTGTCCGACTCTTGGCGACCCCATGGACTGTAGCCCACCAGGTTCCTCTATCCATGGGATTTTCCAGGCTAGAATATGGAAGTGGATTACCGTTTCCTTTTCCCCACGATAAAAGAACTTTTCCTGGAAAAGTTCAAGGAATTTGTGTAGTAAAGACAAGACTAGATGGTCAGAGACTCTTACAAATGCTTATTACATTTAAAAAAGTCAAATAAATTCAACATCAAATGAACATCTTATTGATTTTTTTCCTTTTTATCTCAATGCCTTTTATTTTATTGAGTTGCAGTATAACTGCTTTACAGTGTTGTGTTAATTTCTGCTGTACAATGAAGTGAGTCACCTATATGTCTACATATATCATCTCCCTCTTGGACCTCCCTTTACTTTTGTATAATAGATATCAATGAATTTCTATATACTATTCTTTGCTTGCTAGAAAGTTTTATGCTTATCTCTCCTCTACAATTCCAATAAAGTGGTTGTAAATTTGTTTTGCTTTATTGTATGCTAAGAAGTATTAATATTCTTTAGCCAGAAATGGTCCCTTTTTGGGCTTCTCTGGTGACTCAGATCATAAAAAATCTGCCTACAATCCAGGAGATCTAGGTTAATCCTTGGGATGGGAAGATACCCCTGGAGAAGGAAATGGCTACCCACTTCCTTCTACATTTCCTTCCAAGTAGTCAATTCTTTCTAGATTTTATAACTTTTAACTATTGGTGTCTAGATACAAGATCTTTGCTAGATGCAGAATAATCTGGACACTTGATATAAAAGGAGCTTCAGATGACAGTTGTAGTTACCTCTCCATGACTCTCCCAGAACCTGGGTTAAACAATACTCCCTTTTCCTTTTACATGTTAGTGGCTCAGTCTTGTCCGACTCTTTGTGACCCCATGGACTGTAGCCTGCCAGGCTCCTCAGTCCATGGAATTCTCCAGGCAAGAATACTGAAGTGGATTGCCATTCTCTTCTCCAGGAGATCTTCCTAACCCAGGGGCTGAATGCGTATTTCCTGAATTGCAGGCAATTTTTTTTACCATCTGAGCCACCAGGAAAGTTCAGGTATAATTTGGCCTTGGTATCTCATCACAAGTTTGAAAATGCTTCTATTTTTCCCTCTGCAGAGTAAAGTGAAGAGGTCCCTATCCTTGTACTAATGTCACTGAGTTTAACTATTTACCGCCTGCTGGGAGATGCTGACCTCATGGCATACTGCCCTGTGGAGGTGAGACAGGCTGGTACCTGGACTCCTTTACTGCAGTGCTGCAAAGCTTGCACCTGAACATACCTCAACTTGAGCAACAAAATAAGAAGAAACTATATGGCAGTAAAGATAACTGTGTGCATGTGCAGTTGGGACAAATGCTGAACCAAAAGACACAATGACTAAAAAACTACAACTGCCATTTATGAAGAGTTGGGAGCAAAAAATTGTGTGTCAGGAGCAAAAGCAGGGTACTATGCATGTCCCCCTGCACTTAGTACCATATAAGGGTGGACAGACCACCTAAGCCACCCTTCCAGCCCAATCTCTGGACACATCCCTGCCCTCAACCGATATGAGGAATCAGTTCATCCCCCAAGGAGCAAGCAACGGAATTTGTTACTTGTTTTCTCTTCCTCCTATAGCAGGCATAGGAACCCCAATAAAGCTTTGCCTGAATTTATTGTTTGACATCTAGTTTATTTCTATTGATTGAGGAAGGCCAAGAACACTGGTTGGTGTCAGAAGAATTAGAAATTAATCTGTCTCCTTCCATCCATACCTTAGAACCATTTCTGCTCGGTTTAAGTAAGAATTGCCCATTAAAGAAGCCTGATAAATTGATGCCAAAGCTATTTTGGGGCAAGGTCTATTCTGGATACAAAAGAGATGGATAGAGAGACTTTGGTATTCAGGTGCTGGATGGTGGCCTTATTCTTTATACCATTTTAATTAAACAGGCATTACTGTAAAGTTGGAAGTGAGAGACTTCATTAGCATCTCAGTTTCATCCTGTTTCCAGGAGCTATACAAATTCAGTTCAGTTCAGTTCATTTCAGTCGCTCAGTCGTGTCCGACTCTTTGCGACCTGATGAATCCCAGCATACCAGGCCTCCTTGTCCATCACCAACTCCCAGAGTTCTCTCAGATTCATGTCCATCGAGTCCATGATGCCATCCAGCCATCTCATCCTCTGTCGTCCCCTTCTCCTCCTGCCCCCAATCCCTCCCAGCATCAAAGTCTTTTCCAATGAGTCAACTCTTCGCATGAGGTGGCCAAAGTACTGGAGTTTCAGCTTTAGCATCATTCCTTCCAAAGAAATCCCAGGGTTGATCTCCTTCAGAATGGACTGGTTGGATCTCCTTGCAGTCCAAGGGACTCTCAAGAGTCTTCTCCAACACCACAGTTCAAAAGCATCGATTCTTCGGCGCTCAGCTTTCTTCACAGTCCAACTTTCACATCCATACATGACCACAGGAAAAACCATAGCCTTGACTAGGCGGACCTTAGTCGGCAAAGTAATGTCTCTGCTTTTGAATATACTATCCAGGTTGGTCATAACTTTTCTTCCAAGGAGTAAGCGTCTTTTAATTTCATGGCTGCAGTCACCATCTGCAGTGATTTTGGAGCCCAAAAAAATAAAGTCTGACACTGTTTCCACTGTTTCCCCATCTATTTCCCATGAAGTGATGGGACCGGATGCCATGATCTTCGTTTTCTGAATGTTGAGCTTTAAGCCAACTTTTTCGCTCTCCTCCTTCACTTTCATCAAGAGGCTTTTTAGCTCCTCCTCACTTTCTGCCATAAGGGTGGTGTCATCAGCATATCTGAGGTTATTGATATTTCTCCCGGCAATCTTGATTCCAGCTTGTGTTTCTTCCAGTCCAGCGTTTCTCATGATGTACTCTGCATATAAGTTAAATAAGCAGGGAGACAATATACAGCCTTGACGTACTCCTTTTCCTATTTGGAACCAGTCTGTTGTTCCATGTCCAGTTCTAACTGTTGCTTCCTGACCTGCATACAGATTTCTCAAGAGGCAGGTTAGGTGGTCTGGTATTCCCATCTCTTTCAGAATTTTCCACAGTTTATTGTGATCCACACAGTCAAAGGCTTTGGCATAGTCAATAAAGCAGAAATAGATGTTTTTCTGGAACTCTCTTGCTTTTTCCATGATCCAGCGGATGTTGGCAATTTGATCTCTGGTTCCTCTGCCTGTTCTAAAACCAGCTTGAACATCAGGGAGTTCACGGTTCACATATTGCTGAAGCCTGGCTTGGAGAATTTTGAGCATTACTTTACTAGCGTGTGAGATGAGTGCAATTGTGCGGTAGTTTGAGCATTCTTTGGCATTGCCTTTCTTTGGAATTGGAATGAAAACTGACCTTTTCCAGTCCTGTGGCCACTGCTGAGTTTTCCAAATTTGCTGGCATATTGAGTGCAGCACTTTCACAGCATCATCTTCCAGGATTTGAAACAGCTCAACTGGAATTCCATCACCTCCACTAGCTTTGTTCTTAGTGATGCTTTCTAAGGCCCACTTGACTTCACATTCCAAGATGTCTGGCTCTAGATTAGTGATCACATCCTCATGATTATCTGGGTCGTGAAGATCTTTTCTGTACAGTTCTTCTGTGTATTCTTGCCACCTCTTCTTAATATCTTCTGCTTCTGTTAGGTCCATACCATTTCTATCCTTTATCGAGCCCATCTTTGCATGAAATGTTCCCTTGGTATCTCCAATTCTCTTGAAGAGATCTCTAGTCTTTCCCATTCTGTTGTTTTCCTCTATCTCTTTGCATTGATTGCTGAAGAAGGCTTTCTTATCTCTTCTTGCTATTCTTTGGAACTCTGCATTCAGATGCTTATATCTTTCCTTTTCTCCTTTGCTTTTCACCTCTCTTCTTTTCACAGCTATTTGTAAGGCCTCCTCAGACAGCCATTTTGCTTTTTTGCATTTCTTTTCCACGGGGATGGTCTTGATCCCTGTCTCCTGTACAATGTCATGAACCTCATTCCATAGTTCATCAGGCACTCTATCAGATCTAGGCCCTTAAATCTATTTCTCACTTCCACTGTATAATCATAAGGGATTTGATTTAGGTCATACCTGAATGGTCTAGCGGTTTTCCCTACTTTCTTCAATTTAAGTCTGAATTTGGTAATAAGGAGTTCATGATCTGAGCCACAATCAGCTCCCGGTGTTGTTTTTGCTGACTGTATAGAGCTTCTCCATCTTTGGCTGCAAAGAATATAATCAATCTGATTTCCGTGTTGACCATCTGGTGATGTCATCATAGATCATCAGAGAAATGGAAATCCAATCTGCAGTATTCCTCACACCTTTCAGAATGACTCATCAGAAGACAGGAAATAATAAGTGTTGGCGAGAATGTGGAGAAAAAGGAGCCCTCGTGCCTGTTGGTGCATTGTGTTTTTCTGTTGTTGGTGGTGGTGCATTGTGACCTGGTGCAGCCCGCTCGGGAAACAGGACAATTTCCTCAAGAAATTAACTATAGAGCATACGATGCCGAAGTTCCAGTTCGGAGTACCTTTCCAAAGGAAACAAACTAATTTATTTTACAAATTTTAACTTGAAGTATTATTGAAAACTTTAGTGTGCCTCTGTACAGGCTACACTTGTGTCCTCTCATCTTTTTTATTTGAGAGTTTAACTGTTTTAGTCAGCAGTCCCATTTCATCAGCCTCAAGAAACTAGCCTTCCACAGCTTCTAAGGAATGTTAAACAGAAAACCTGCAGCTTTTAAAAACAAAAACCTCACAGGTACTCTTGGTTTTCTATCTCACTGATTGCTGGATTTTTGTTTAGGTTGACAGTTTATTAAATACACTATATTTATACTTTATTTGGTAATTTTTTTAATCATTAATCATTCACACATGGACTTAGTAAAAATGTACTTTATAGAAAACCATCTGAGAAACTAAAATAAAAATTAAAAAGCACATTTTTCCCACGTTACATAAGCTGCACAAAATATTAGAAATTAGTTTATTTAAGGTGATCGTGAAACATAAGATGGCTTGATTTCATTACATCTGACAGTAGACCATGACCTCAGGAGTATTAATGTTGAAATGTGGATGCAAAAATGTCTATTAACTAAATTGTTTCATAGCGTTTGAGAAACAGGATAAAACAAAGCAATATTTTTCCTTTACAGACAGACACTTCTGTAAATCCATTTTCTATACACTTTCTCTCCCACTCATAGAATTATTTGTGCAAACTTATGAGGCAAAAAAAATTCCTTAAAAAAATTTTTGTAAAACCTAGATCCTATTTACAAAACATGCAAAGGGAGAATTTTAAGTGGGCATTATGGCGGAACTGGTTAAAGGTAAATACAGTCAGGTGACGGAATATACCTTTACTTCTGCAAATAGAAGTCGTTGTCCCCTCCTTTCTGAGAGAAACACATCTGCAAGGTGTGGGCTGTAAAACAACACATCATGCAAAGAGAAAAACAAAGACGTTTACAAACTCTCTCTATTTCCAGCTCTGGAGACAATATTTTTTGAGAATTGAGCAGCAAAACCAGAGCCAGCTGTTGCTGCTGCTGCTGCTGTTAAGCAGCCAGAATACTACAGTAATTGGATACACGACCATTTCTCTTTCAGCAGGCCTTTGTTCTCGTCTTCCAGAAGTTGTAGATCTATTTAGTTTATCTGTCATCTTAATGAAGCTGCACCTGCAAGAGTTGTGTCATCCAAAGTTCCTCCAGCCGCTGTACCTACGCTTGAAATGCACACCTGACCTTGTCAAGATGCAGTGGCAGCAGCAGACGCACCAGGCGACACGGGCATGGAGTCAGCTCTGACCAGCTGTCGATTTCAGCCAACAGCATTTTCTTTCTTTGGCTTCCTGGGTGGTGCTAGTGGTAAAGAGCCTGCCCGCCAGTGCTGGAGATGTTTAAGAGATGCGGGTTCGATTCCTGGGTCAGAAGGATCTCTTGGAGAAGGGCATGGCAACCCACTCCATCTTGCCTGGAGAATCCCATGGACAGAGGAGCCCGGTGGGCTACCGTCCATAGGTTCACAAGAGGCAGACACGACTGAAGTCACTTATCACACACACATCACATTTTCTCTCATAAAGCGATCTCTTTTTAGCCTACCAACCGCACAGATTTCTGAGGGTTTGGAGGAGGTCTTTCTAAATTCAGAAAATATAGCTGTCTTTCACTTAGCATAAGCACAGGAGGTGGAGATTTTAGTGCCAGAGGCTTAAAGGGAGATGACCGTATAAGGTGATGACCTGCTGGTCTTGACTGGAATGTCTTCCTGCCACAGCATTTCTCTCTGGAACCTGCATAACCACAGCAGCATCTAAAACTCCTTGGAATCCTTGTTCCAGGTCAGCACTCAGTGGTGCTCCCTTTCATTTTTCCAGGACCCTCCCTCATTGACCAACACCTTCAACTAATTTCCGCCATCTCGGCAGCGGGACTGTCTCTTATACACATCTAGATGTGTATAAGAGACAGTTTCCACAGTTTATTGTGATCCACAGAGTCAAAGGCTTTGGCATAGTCAATAAAGCAGAAATAGATGTTTTTCTGGAACTCTCTTGCTTTTTCCATGATCCAGCAGATGTTGGCAATTTGATCTCTGGTTCCTCTGCCTTTTCTAAAACCAGCTTGAACATCTGGAAGTTCACGGTTCACGTATCGCTGAAGCCTGTCTTGGAGAATTTTGAGCATTACTTTACTAGCATGTGAGATGAGTGCAATTGTGCAGTAGTTTGAACATTCTTTGGCATTGCCTTTCCTTGGGATTGGAATGAAAACTGACCTTTTCCAGTCCTGTGGCCGCTGCTGAGTGTTCCAAATTTGTTGGCATATTGAGTGCAGCATTTTCACAGCATCATCTTTCAGAATCTGAAATAGCTCAACTGGAATTCTATCACCTCCACTAGCTTTGTTCATAGTGATGCTTTCTAAGGCCCACTTGACTTCACATTCCAGCATGTCTGGCTCTAGGTGAGTGATCATACCATCGTGATTATCTGGGTTGTGAAGATCTTTTTTGTACAGTCCTTCTGTGTATTCTTGCTACTTCTTATTAATATCTTTTGCTTCTGTTAGGTCCATACCATTTCTGTCCTTTATTGAGCCCATCTTTGCATGAAATGTTCCCTTGGTATCTCTAATTTTCTTGAAGAGATCTCTAGTTTTTCCCATTCTGTTGTTTTCCTCAATTTCTTTGCATTGATTGCTGAGGAAGCCCTTCATATCTCTTCTTGCTATTCTTTGAAGGTGAAAAGCAAAGGAGAAAAGGAAAGATATAAGCATCTGATTGCAGAGTTCCAAAGAATAGCAAGAAGAGAGATAATATTAGGATTATTATTATCAGCACTCTATATTCCTAAGATACCTGGGTGGGTAAGGCTGTTCCCACATATCCTTGGATCATATTCCTTTATTCCAGTAAAAGCTTTTGTTGATACACCGGTTAACTTGAGTGCTTCATATTTATCTTTTTAAATTATTTTTATTTTTAAAATTAGAGTATAATTGTTTTACAATGTTGTGTTGGTTTCCGCTGTACAACAAGACAAAGCAGCCTATTGTGTGTATATAGCCTCTCCCTCTTAAGTCTCCCCCCAACTACCCGATCCCATGCCTTTAGGTCATCACAGAGCACCGTGCTGAGCTTCCTGTCCTATAGAGCAGCTTCCCATTACTTAGCTCTTTTACACATGGTAGTGTGTGTATGTCAATGCTACTTTCTCAACTCATCCTCCCCTCCCTCTCCTTCCCTCTCTCTGTCCACATATCCATTCGCTATGTCTGTGCCTCTATTCCTGCCCTGCAAATAGGTTCATCAATGCCATTTTTCTAGATTCTGTATATATGCGTTAATATTTGATATTTGTTTTTCTCTTTCGGACTTAACTACACTCTGTAAGACAAACTCTAGGTTCATCCACATCACTACAAATGACCCAATTTCATTCCTTTTCGTTCCTGAGTAATATTTCATTATATGTATGACCACGTCTTCTTTATCCATTCATCTTTAATGGACATTTAGTTTCCATCCATGTTCTGGCTATTGTAAATAGTGCTGCAGTGAACATTGGGGTATCTATGCCATTTTGAATTTTGGTTTTCTCGGGGGTACATGTTCAGTATGTATTGACAGTTAACTAGCAATTAGGTCAATAATGCTATGCTAGAAAAACTAGAAACCCACTTATTACAGAAAATCAATATGGATGTGAAATGTTATAATTTTTTATTGAAGAATAGTTTGGTAAAGATTGCATAGGTAAATAAATCTCAATTTACCTAGTACATGTCTTATTTTTTTCCTATTTCTATTTTCCCCCCAAAGCCAATAGAATGAGTTGGCTAGAGAAACTAACAAAGTAATTTCTAAAATTCAAGCTGTAAGTGACATCATTTGGCTTAAGAGTAGCAGCTGAGCACATGAATGGAAGCTAGCTGCCTCTTCTCCTGAGAGAAATGGAGAAAGATCAGTGTTTACTGACTTGGCTATGGTTGCTGAGTTTGTTATATGTTTGTACAGCTGGCTTTGGGGCCTCGTACAATGAAAATATAGCAACAGACAAGGATTGCTCTTTAATCTACAAACTATGCCCCATTTTTAGCCTGGCACCAAAAATGAGCAGGTGGCATCACTTTATGCAGTAGATGAAGTCTGGAAAATATGCTTGCAAATTGAATTTTTATTTTAAAGTATCATGTATTAAATTTTCTGGAGGTGGACCATTTTCAAGGAGAATTCTGTTTTTTTAAGGGGAATTGTTTTTTAAGGTAAAGCCAGTGATTCTTTTTATAAATATAAATCTTAACCATTTCCATTTTAAAACCATATAGTATATCAGGGACCAGGAGAATGTAACCTGCCTACCAACCTCAAGAACACGTTCATGTCTAAAATTTTAGGATTCTAATCTCAACTTTTTATGACTGGACTTCTTCAGAATAAAGGAGGATAAAGACAATAGATATTAAACTATTTTAAAGCTGCACCATCCAATACGGTAGCCACTAGCCACATGTGGCTGTTAAACTCTTAAATATAATTGGTCCAAACTGAAATGTGCTGTAAATGTAAAAGTACACAGTGGATTTCAAAGATGTAGTATAAAAAATTGTGAAATATTGTGTGAATTCATTTTATATTGATTGTAGGCTTCAATGATCATATATCAGACATGTTGGGTGAAACAAAATACATAAAATAAATTTCATGTGTTTCTTTTTACCTTAAATGTAAATCATTTTACATACTTTATTTTTTGCCATTTTATTTGTTTTAATTGAAGGATACTTGCTTTACAGAATTTTATGGTTTTCTGTCATACATCAACAAGAATCAGCCATAGATACACCTTCCCTTCCAAACCTCCCTTCCCATCTCATCCTTCTAGATTGTCATAGAGCCCCTGTTTGAGTTCCCTGAGTCATACTGCAAATTCCCATTGGCTATCTATTTTACACACGGTATTGTAAATTTCCATGTTACTCTCTCCATACATTTTACCCTCTCCCTCCTCCCCTCCCCCTGTGTTCATAGGTCTGTTTTCTGTTTCTTCACTGCTGCCCTGAAAATAAATTCATCAGCACCATATTTCTAGATCCAAAATATATGCATCAGTATATGATATTTGTGTTTCCTCTTTCTGACTTACTTCACTCTGTATAATATTACTATCTTCCGTTGGTAGATGAACAAGTGGAAACTCAGGGAGGTTAATGTAACTTATGCAGGATTATCAAGCTAGTATCAGGAAATGTTGTTAACCTAAATTATCCAAAACAATCCTATTTAATTCTATTTGTATGCTCTAGACTAGTGCTTTAGCTGAGTATATACCTTCCACAAGGTGATACCCAGACCTAGTCTTATCCTGGAATCTTCTCTTTGCAGAATGGTTCCTTCACCTTCTTGCTCTAACTGTAACGCGGCTGTCTCTGAGTTGAACTTTCTGTCACAGCATCTCAAGTAGATGCTGTTTCCTTCTTTTACATCCCAGGTACATCCAGGCTGAAAGGGAACATCTGTGTCCTCCTTCCTCTCTGTGGCTGTTTTTTATGACTTTCTCCCTCCCTAGAACAAAACAAAACAATCAATCAAAGAAACAAGCAAAAAAGAAGTAAAAGTTAAAAAGACACTCTTCAGAACACAGTGTTGATGCCAGTCTCTTGAATTAAGTTGTCAAATTTGGTGACCTGAGTTAAGCGTTTACTAGGGATTACCACAGTATTAGGTAATATTAGTATTAGAATTGCTATTATCAACTATATATCTTNGTTAAAAAGACACTCTTCAGAACACAGTGTTGATGCCAGTCTCTTGAATTAAGTTGTCAAATTTGGTGACCTGAGTTAAGCGTTTACTAAGGATTACCACAGTATTAGCTAATATTAGTATTAGAATTGCTATTATCAACTATATATCTTAAAAATAAAGCAACCTATAAGTATGATCATATCACAAAACCCACGGTCCTTCCTTTATGGAAAATAAAACAGTTGCTTAAATGTGCATCATGCATTTGGAATAATTCTTATTCAGGGAAGCTGGTTTTATATTCATGACAAGCATTTTCAATTTTAATATGTTTGCTTACATGAGATGCAGATTGTAATTTAATGGCAGACTGTTTAATTATGCCTTCATTTGTATAAATTGTAATGTTGCTGCTGCATAAATGAAGTAAAAATCTCTTTAATTTCCTCCTCAATATTTAATTTAAATCAATGATAAACAGTGGTTGTCTCTTTGAAACAATGTTAATTAATATTCAGAAGACTAAATCTGTTTTTGAATGTATGGCATGTGCGGCATGTTGGTTTCGTAATTGAACTGGAAATAAGATTGATAGAATTAAATAAACCCCAAAAAGGGGAAAATGCCGTGCAGTTCATCTCAGTGCATCTTTGCCATTAGGAAGATGTACAAATGGGCTTTACATTGTGAAATTGTTCCTATAATTGTTGTCCAATATGTAACTCAGGGATTAGCCTTAAAATATTTTATTCATATACTACAAAATTATTCAAATGACTGAAGCATCATTTTTTTCTTTCAAGCTAATCCAGTCTGTTTTTACATCCAATTAAAGAATTAATAAGATAAAGAAGGGAGTGAGAAGAGTAATTTTGCTAAACCTCTGTAGGCCAGATGACACACCTTGTACCAGGGATATAAATGAATAATACAAGATGGCACCTCTTAAGGGATTTATAATGTAATGCAGTCCAGAAAAATGGAGGCTTCTAATACATACAAAATGGTAAGTGCTTTTATAGAGAATAATGCAATATTCGTGGCAGGAGGAGAAGCAAGGCGCAGTTAACTTTACCTAAATTAGCAACCATGGGGTTGCAAAAAGTCAGACATGACTGAGTGACTGAACTGAGCTGAACTGAAATTAGCATCACCTGTACGATCAGCACCATGCCTTTCATTACTAATAATGGAGTACCGAGTCTCTGTTATACATAAGACAATGTTCTAGGTGATTTGTATTTGTACATTTAATCCTTATGATACTCTGCAGGTCCAGAGATGTTCAACAATATGTCCAAGAAGACACAGCTTATAAACAGCACAATAAACCATAAAATTTGAACACACCAAAAATCATCAAGGTATCAGAAGAATAAGAAATCCTCCATTATTAATGGGAAACTATGATGATGTAGAAGATACATTTTCATGGGATGAAAACATTATTTCCTAAAGTATATTTCACAGAATCCCGTGAGGTGCACCCCATAGCCAAATGAGTTTAGGCAACACTTACTAATTCACAGCATTCATTAGCATAATATTGATGCTTGAATGAATGAATGCTTGTCTTGTATTTACATGTTGTTTTCCAATCATTTGAAACATAATCATCTTTTAAAAATGATAACCAGTAGCAGTCTGCAGGCTCAAGAAAGGTGTTACTGCAGCAAATGCTGTTGAATTAAATGATCACCAAGTTCCTTCTGTTTCTGTTTATATAAATGGTACTTGTTTCAGTGTATGCATCCTTCTTTTCTAAAAAATCATTCCCCTATTTTGCATAAAATATTTCCTTTCCCTTTTCTAGGCTACTTGAAATGTCACCCATTAGATATGTTTGTGTAATCAATTTTACTCTTAAAAAAATCCCTGATTTGCCCCCTTTTCCAAAGAACGTATCTATGGTGAAAGGTTCAAGGGACAGGTGGTGTTGGTTTAGTAGCTAAGTCATGGTCGACCCTTGTGACCCTATGGACTGCAGCCCTCCAGATTCCTCTGTCCATGGGATTTCCCCTGGCACTAATACTGGAGTGGGTTGCCATTCCCTTCTCTAGGAGATCTTCCCAAGGATTGAACTGGGATCTCCTGCATTGCAGGTGGATTCTTTACGGACTGAGCCACCTGGGAAGAAGAGGGGGGATACCAAATGTGTGGGAAAGATAAGAGGACGCTGGAAAGATGTTTATCCTTTTTGAAATGTTATTTTAAAAGTATTTCTCATCAAGAAAATTGCAATGTTATGGGTTAACAGGCTGCCATGGATAAGTTGGGGAACCTAAATATGATTTATAGCTTTGTTTTCCAGGGAAATTGCATTCAACATCCCAAGAAGCCAATTTACAACCAAACGCTAGGAGCATAAATTGTAGTTGGACACTTCCTGTGTATAGATTGACTCAGAGGCTCAGGGAATAGAAGCAATCAATATCCTGTATTTGTTTCAATACCTACCTTGTTTTTCTCCATAAGCCCTTTGCTTCCCATAACAAGGAGAAGATGAAGAGGATGATAGAACAAAAGTTTTCTATGACAATGTTTATAGGCTCTCAAATCATTAAGGAGCATCAAGAAGGCATCAACAAGCACATCCCTAGATTGCTGAACAATGAGATTTTATTCTTAAAAATATTCTGCCAGGGAATAAACCAAATTATTTTCTTTTATCATAAAATAGCTAAAGAAAGACTAGACAGACACATGTATACATGCACAGTCCAAAATTCGTAAGTTCAGGTGCTCATTCGTGTTTCTAAAGGAAAAGCAGAAAGGCCTTTGGGCCCACAAAAGAACAGAAGGACATTCACTTGGAATGGGTCTCTAGTGACTAGAGGTAATTCAGGCCAGAGAGCCCAAAATGACATAGGAGCATGGACAATTCAAATGAAACTATTATTTTAAAATACAACATTGATACTTTATTAAGAGTGGGAAAATTATGAATTAGAAACCTCTTCTGAGATATTGAACATTTGTTTTAAATAGATTTAAGGATGGTTTTCTTTGACATGTCCCCCTTGCTGAATTGCCAACTGAAAGCTCAGCATTCTTGAGATAGAATTCACATACAATACATAAGCCAATTTTAAGCTTACAAACTGATGAGCTTTAGAAAATGTATGTAGTCATATGACTATCAGAGTAATCATAATGTAGGATAGTTCCTTCACCCTAGAAGGTTCACATGAGCCCCTCTATGGTCTATTACACTTGTTACAATTAACATAGTTAAAGATACGATTAAATCTAAAGCTACCATCTTGCTCATGTTTTCTATTTAGCTCATCTGTTATTTTTTCCTTATTTCCCTTTTCTGTCTTTTTTGAACTTAGTATTTCTTCCATTTTATAAACACTGTTGACTTATTAGCTACATCTATGTTTTTGCTCTTGCTTTCATTTTTGTTTTAAATGGTTGTTAGGTTTACATGATACTCATTGAACTTACCATTGAACATCTTCAAATAATATAATTACATTTTATTATCTTTTGTTTCACTGTACTCATGTTTCCACCTACTATCCTTACCCTTGGCTGCTTTTTAAATGTTCTTTTTTTTCATTGTTTTTCAGGAATTTGATTTTTATGTTCCTTGGTGTGTTTCCTTTGCTTTTCATTACTTGATGTCTAGTGAGTTTCTTGGAGCTGTGGAGCTTATAATTTGAGAAAATTGCAGCCGTTATTTGTTTGAATAGTTCTTTATTCCACCATCCCTTTCCTTTAGTTCTGGGAATCTAATTATATGTATGTTAGATTGTTTGAGTTTGTTTCAGATGCAATTGATTCTTTATTATTGTCGTGTTTCCTCTCTTTATTTTGGATTATTTCTAGTACTATGTCATTAAATTCCCCTGTGATTTTTTTAGGACCTCATCTGGTGTTAATCCTAATGTTTTGTTATTTTAGATACTGTATCTTCAAACTCTAGGAGTTACAATTAAGCCTTGTTTATATCTTTCATTTCTATCCTCATACTGTTCATGTCTCTATCTTCTTAAGCATATGTGTCATATTTAGAAGAGCTAAGTTAC
This sequence comes from Oreotragus oreotragus, assembly GCA_006410675.1. NCBI lineage: Eukaryota > Metazoa > Chordata > Mammalia > Artiodactyla > Bovidae > Oreotragus > Oreotragus oreotragus. The sequence continues at coordinate 173,940 of SJYX01014156.1, read as the reverse complement.
TTGTTTCTTAATGCTATCATCTGGCATATCTTGGTCTGCTCCTGTTGACTGAATTTTCTCCTATTTATGAATCATATTTTCCTATTTCCCAGCATAAATGGTCATTTTTGATACCAGATGCCAGACATTGCAATTTTCATCTTGGGTGCAGGATTTGTTGTATACCGTTGTATAGTGAATTGGGTATTATTCCAGAATAAAATCAAGTTACCTGGACTCAGTTTGAAAAAAAATTCAGACATCCTTTTAAGCCTTCTTATAGCAGCTGGGTCTAGGGCTAATTTAGACTCATAATTAACACAATATGCTTTTGAAGTCCTGTGTATTACCTGATGCCGTGTGTTTTCACCCTGGCCAGTGGGAATACAAATACTATTGTCAGCCCTATGTATGCACCTCCCAATTTTTGGTCTGTTTCTTTCCAGGGCTTTTTTCTCCAAACTTGAGGAACTTTTTCTCATCATGCAAAGATCCATACTCAGCCAAAGGCTATAAGGAACCCTTCTGAAGATCTCTCCATGTGTGTACTTGCACTCAGTTGCTTCAGTCATGTCAGACTCTTTAGGACCCCACGGACTGAAGCCCACCAGAATCCTCTGTCCCTGGGATTTTCACAGCAAGAATACTGGAGTGGGTTGCCACTTCCCCCTCCCAGGGATCTTCCATACCCAGGGATCAAACCCACATCTCTTGTGCCTCCTGATTTGAAAAGGTTCTTTACCACTGAGCCTTTCTAGGCATTTTATCCAATAGGGTCTTATCAACTTGGCCTCCCCAAACTCCGATTTTTGTCTCTTCAACTCAGTACAACTACCAGGCTCTGTTTTGAAATAGATTACTTCTTGGAACCTGCCATTTGGCAGGAAACTGGAATGACTATAGGGTTTACCTCATTCTTTCCCTTCTCTCAGGGATTATCATACTGTACTGCTTGTCATTCAAAGACTGAAAACCATTGTTTCAAATATTTTGTCTGGTTCTTTCTAGTTGTTTAATATGTAAAAACATCTGGTCTGGTCCCTGTTACTCCATCATGGCCAGATGAATGATATAATTTTAACACTGAAAATAAGACTCTGTGCTTACTGAAGCAAAGTGAATCTTGCTTCATTGCCGTTCATACACTTAGTAATATTAACTTATTTAGAAGTGACATCAGCAGGATGACTGAATAAGCTGTCCCTCACATATATCCTCCCCTCGGCAGCAATAATCTGACCTGGCTACCCAGGTGGCTCAGTGGTAAAGAATCTGCCTGCCAATGCAGGAGATGCAAGAGATGTGTGTTCGATGCCTGGGTCAGGAAGATTCCCTGGAGAAGGAAATGACACCCACTCCAGTATTCTTGCCTGGAAAATCCCATGGATGGAGGAGTCTGGCAGGCAACAGTCCATGGGGTCACAGAGAGTCGGACAGGACTGAACACTCAGCACTCCCATGGACAAAAGTGTCTTCATGGCAGCTTTGGGATCCAGATTGGAGGCTGTGAAACTGAAGTGTAGTCGAAGACTGAGGGCCATTTTAAGAAGGCAGTTCACCACCATATGGCTGACTTGTGAACTGTGGTCCTGCCTACAGACAAACAGTTCCATACCCATAAGAACTCAGCTACAGCCCCTTTGGGTCTGGGTCTGTTACCAGCACCAGATACTGAGGAAGCCTGGAGGAGTGACACCCACCTGTGCACTGGATTACAGAAGAGGCTCATGAACCCCCTCCAGCCCCTCTTGACCACAGTCTGAGAACCCCCAAAGGTAAGCCTCTGAAACTTAGTCCAAATGCAAACTCTGAAAGGGTCTTGTACCTGGGCTCCAGTCCATTCCAGCCAGAGTCCATAAAAAATCCTGATGGCTCAGGAAACCTGCAGAAAACACTCCTGTCTGCACCCCTGGAGATCTTGAAAGGGCCTTACACTGGGGATCTAAGGACCTAAGCGTCCCCATCGACAGATGAGTGAACAAAGAAAAGGAGATGCATACGTACACTACTGAATATTATTTCACCAGGCAAAAGAAGAAATTTTACCATTTGCAGCAACGTGGATGGACCTTGAGGGTAGTAGGCTAAGTGAAATAAGTCGGAGAAAGACAGTATCATGTGATTTCACTTACATTAGAATATTTAAAAAAAGTCAAACCAAAGTGGAATGGTGGTTGCCAAGGATGGGAAGTAGGGGAAATGGGGAGATTTTGGTCAATGTGTACAAAGTTCCAGTCACTCATCTAGTATAATAAGTTCAAGGAATCTAATATTCAGTATGATGACTATAGTTAAAAATACTGTATTTGATAGTTGCTGAGATAGTAAACCTTAAGTAGTCTCACGACAAAAAAGAAAAGGTATTGATACAGGATGCTTGTGGCTGGTGCACTGGGATGACCTGGAGGGATGGCACAGGGAGGGAGGTGGGAGGGAAGTTCAGGATGGGGAACACGTGTACGCCCGTGGCGGATTCATGTTGATGTGTGGCAGAACCAATACAATATTGTAAAGTAATTAGCCTCCAATTAAAATAAATAAATTTAAATTAAAAAAAGAAAAGGTAATTATGTGAGGTGATAAACATGATAAGAAATATTATTGTGGTTGCAATATACACATGCATTAAATCATCAGGTTGTACACCTTAAATTTGCACTGTTTTGTCAATTATATCTTAGTAAGGCTGGGCAAAAATAGACACTACCTTCTAAGCACAAACAGAAAATCTTCCTTCTGATTCTATTTTTAGATCAAATAGTTACATAGTCCCAGAGTACAGTAATGCCCAATTAAAAAATTTATTCTTAATTTTGATCACCTCAGGGAGTATCACTACTCCAGTCACAAAGAAGTAAGCTTACCACTCTTATTATTGTACATAATTCAGGGCGAACACAAAATTTTACATGAAAATAAAGAGCATATGTTCTCTGAAAAAAATCATATTATAATAAAAGTAATTATGACATATTATTGAGCTCAATTTTTAACATACCATGGTTCTAGAGCGTGAACAAACAGACCAACGAAACAGAACAGTCTCCAAACAGACCCATATATATGGGAATACAGAATTCACTAAATGTAACATGCCAAACCTATGGAGAAAAAAAAAATTACTTGTCCTTTTTCATCTCAGACTCTCCCAATAAGTGATTAGCTCAACAACTTTACCTTTAATTCAACTTTACTTTGATTAAATTTGGCCCAATGAACTGACTACTTTCCTTATCCTCAAAGTGGACAGAGGTTGTTTTAATAAGAAAGCTTGATTGTTACCGCACTTGGGATGCAAGATGTTGTGTTTATCTATGTCTATGTCTTTTAAATATTATTTAAAAGAAAGATCTTGCCTTCTCTCAGTGCTGTGAGGCATATGAGTACAAACACAGTATACGGAAAAAAAGTCTTTTGACTGTTGAAAGAAAAACAATTACAAGAAAGTAAATATCAGTAGTGGTAGTGTGGTAATAACAACCCATCATTACTGTTCAAGAATGCACAGGTTTCTGTCATGTGTAAAAGAACCAATGTGTTTATAATGTTCATTTGTGGAGNAGGCATATGAGTACAAACACAGTATACGGAAAAAAAGTCTTTTGACTGTTGAAAGAAAAACAATTACAAGAAAGTAAATATCAGTAGTGGTAGTGTGGTAATAACAACCCATCATTACTGTTCAAGAATGCACAGGTTTCTGTCATGTGTAAAAGAACCAATGTGTTTATAATGTTCATTTGTGGAGAAGCCTGAGGCATGAGAGGAATAACTAATTTATATTTGTGCAATCTCAAGTTCTTCTGTAATTACCAGTTGGGACTTCTGCCAGTAGTTCTGTGTTTTAACAGGTCTGGATCTGTATACATCTGGCTAAGGAAGATGCTGGTATTGGGGACTGTAAAGTTCACTTCATTAGTGTTTGACCTAAGACAGCATCCAGATATTACAGTAGGCCTCCTTAGCAGCATATTCTTAATGGGCACTGACTGAGTTTCATCCCCGAGTATAGCATGAGAGAATGAAAGAGAACGTATTTCTAGAAGATGCCATTTAGAAAACAAAATTTCTCTGCTTTCATTTTCCCTGCCCTGCCTAAATGGACATTACTGAAAATGAATCACAGCTAAGTTACCTGTTTGGTCCTTTAACATGTAGTTACATAAACTTGTAGTTTTATGAATAGATGTGACATGTTTTCTTTACTTCTGAATCCCTTATCTTTTTTTCTTTCTCTTAATCCCTTCTCTCTCCTCACCTTCTTTTTTTCTTCTTGAAGAATGATATATGTGGCTCTCTAAACTCGTAATTACTACATTACCATCACCTTTCATGTCTCCATATTTTGGTTCCGTGCTATTCCTTTTGATTAGATACTTTTACCATCTTTTTTTCCTAGATTACTTGTATGTACAGGTGATCTTTGCTCAACATATCTGTTGAACTGCATGGGTACACATATGTGTGGATTTTTTTTTTTTTTACTTTCATGTCTCCATATTTTGGTTCCGTGCTATTCCTTTTGATTAGATACTTTTACCATCTTTTTTTCCTAGATTACTTGTATGTACAGGTGATCTTTGCTCAACATAGCTGTTGAACTGCATGGGTACACATATGTGTGGATTTTTTTTTTTTTGAACAAATATATTGGAAAGCTTTTTGGACATTTGTAACAATTTGAAAAAACTTGCAGATAAAACACATAGCCTAGAAATATAGAAACAATTAAGAAAAAGATATGTCATGAATACATTAAAAATATGTAGATATGGAGATCATATAGGTATAAGGTGAGTGATATTTACTATAAAATTAATAATGTGTTAGTTTTCTTACCACTTATAACTTTGTTTTCAAAGAATCATATTACAGTACAAGATACCATGCTCCCAAAATTGAAGAAACTATGTATCAGCTTATTGTCATGGGTAAGAGGATTTTGAAAAATGTAAATTTTCCTGTGTTATGAATTTGACTGTAATACTGTACACCATACAAATTTTATAATGGAGTCATTTGTTGTGTATAGGCTAGGCCAACATGAAGCAATCATATTGATTACACTAAGCTACTATAAAGGAATCATATTGCTGCTTCTTCATTATCAATACATGAAATAAACACAAATTTTTTTCACAGATTTTTCCTTTGTTGACATCAAATATAATATATATAACATCTACAGTGCTTCATAACACATGAGATTATATTTCTATATGTACTGATAGATGATTCATTTTATAAACAGATGACATAAACTTATAGTATTGATAAACACAGTGCATGTATACATGTTCAGTTGCTCAGTTGTGTCTGACTCTTTGTGACTCCATGGACTGTAGCCCACCACAGTGTTGTAACTGTGTTTTCTCTTCCTTATGATTTTCTTAATAACATTTTCTCTAGCTTAATTTATGTAAGAATACAATATATAATGCATAAAGCATATAAAATATGTGTCAGTCAACAGTTTATATTATTGGTAAGGCTTCTGTAGGCTAACAGTAGGCTATTAGTAGCTTTGTTCTGGAGAAGTCAAAAGTTACACATGGGTTTTTAACTGTGTGAAGAGTTGGCACCCCTAGCCCCCTCCACTGTTCAAAGGTTAACTGTATTCTTCAAGGTTCAGCTCAGAAACCATCAGATGGACTAATGTGTCAAGTTACACGTCCAGTTTATCTGTAAATATTTGTTCATGAATAAATGAAGGCACAACTAAAACAGTTGCTATTGTTGTTTAGTTGTTAAGTGGTGTCCGACTCTTTTGTGATCCCATGGACTGTAGCCTGCCAGGCTCCTCTCTCCATGGGACTTCCCAGGCAAGTATGCTGGAGTGGGTTGCCATTTCCGTATCCAGCGGATTTCCTGACCCAGGAATGGAACCCTGTCTCTTGCATTGGCAGGTGGATTGTTTACCACCGAGCCACCAGGGAAGCCCTGTGAATAAAACAAGTCTTCCTTAAATTTTTTCCTTTCTGTTTCTTCATACTGTTGACTCAAGAATAAGTCTACTAAGACACTATGGTGGATCACAGGATAGGCTTACAGTCTGACTTTGCCTCTCTGAATTCAAATCCTAGCTTTACCCACTAAACAGCTGTGCAAACTTGTTTTCCCTTTTGGCTAAGTATCTTCATCCTTACAACTGTGACCACAATACTATCTCTTACATAGGGGTATTGTGAGAATATGATGAGATAAGACATGAAGGGCCTACAATAGCATGTAAAGGACTCTAAAAATAGTAGTGATTATTATGAACAGGTGCATATTTCTTTGCATCACATTCAATAAGTCATCAACTCTGCAATCCAATAGTCTTCCAAAATCTCTCCATGGCAAACTTCTCATGTTACCACAAGAAAGACTGCCTGAATGTGACAGAATGTGAAAATTATGCTTTTTATTATATTCACATAAAATAGTCAATTACACCGAGTTGTCCAAATGCATTGGTGAATTAAAGCCTCCAACTTTTACAAAGTTTTATACATATATCTATGCATTTATAAATACACACATATGTAAAAGATATATATTTTCTTCTAAAATAAAGTGCCCAAATCTTAATATATGGAGGCATAATACGGGAAAAAAGAATCATAAAGCTTTATCAGTTATAGACTATTTCACAATATAAGAATCTGTTTTATACACATTTATTCAGTTATAGTGAACTCTAACCACTCACTCTTTTCTGAATTATAAGTGAATTAATTTATCCAGTATATTAGAAGCCATGTAGCCAGTTTAAATGAATCAGAGGCTAATTCTTCTCACTGTGCCTAGCACAGAACCTGGGCTCCCCAACAGAAGAGTAGTTAAACATCATTTTAAATTCTCCTGTTTATTTGAATGTTGTCTTTCTGCTAAGATGGTAAACATAGAAAGAACTGTAAATGAGTAAATCTAATTTATAAGAATCCAATTCTAAATCCTCTATTAGCATTCAATAAAGTCAGGGTTTGGTGATAAAATTCCTTTTGTCTTTATTTCACCCTGGGCTTGATGAGAAATGGCCTGGCAGATTTGAAATGAGGGGTCCTGCTGTCTCTGTTATAGTTAAGACTTGTTGGAATCACAGAAGAATAATTAGGATGCAATGATCAACAAACAGATCAAGGAGACAGTCAACTCAAATTGAAGTGAAACTCTCTGTGACAATGGAAAACTTCGTGAGTGCATGTTTGAATTTTAGAACAGAACAAAGGTTAAAGAAAAACTAGACGGTTTAAGATCATTCAGAAAAGCCTCACTTCAAATAGAAACTAAGGCCCTATTCTTCAGTACAACGTCTCAGCTACCCTTACTGTGTTTTCTATTGCGTGCATGCATGCTAAGTCGCTTCAATCGTGTCCAACTCTTTGTGACCCTATGGACTGTAGCCCACCTGGCTCCTCTGTCCATGGGATTCTCTCAGGCAAGAATGGTGGAGGGTTGCCATGCCCTCCTCTAGGGGATCTTCCCGATCCAGGGATCGAACCAACATGTNCTAAGTCGCTTCAATCGTGTCCAACTCTTTGTGACCCTATGGACTGTAGCCCACCTGGCTCCTCTGTCCATGGGATTCTCTCAGGCAAGAATGGTGGAGGGTTGCCATGCCCTCCTCTAGGGGATCTTCCCGATCCAGGGATCGAACCAACATGTCTCCTACATTCGCAGGCAGGTTCTTTACCACTAGTACCACCTGGGAAGCCCTGTATTTTCTGTTATTTTAGATTTTTAGGATGACCATTTGTAGGTTTTGACAAGGAATAGAATTTAAACTGTTTTTGAAAAGACTTCAACCTATGGAAGCAAGGTGAAGATGCCTAAAAATGGCTTAATATGAACCCAGCCATTTTAAAATCTAGTGATTACATGTTCAAACTGCAATAGCGCATGTTTTATTCAAGCAGGCAAAAGAGAGATTGTCAGCACTGAAACTGCATTAAAACACTCTGAAACTTCCCAACATACGGAAGGCTGGGACCAGTGGGAAGCCCAAACTTTTCCCAGAGTCAGAACAAGGAATGTAGTATCTTCTTTTCTTTGGAGGAAGAAAAAGGATAAGAAAATGTTTCCGATTACCCAAACCCACCTGAGCAGGGTCTTCCCAAGGACAGAGCTGCCTAGCTGCTGATTTTGGTGAGCATCTTATTAATGGCTTGCTTGACATGCGTGGTGGAGCTGCGTCGCCTCGTCTTGCCCTGGACCATCTTCCGGCGACGTACCTCTCGACACAGCTCATAGAATATCTCGGTGATGTTCCCTTCTCCAGTGCAGGCAGAACACTCATAAAAAGCACATGCCAGTTCTGTGGCCAGCTTCTCCCCTTCTTCTGTACTGACCTGTCTGGAGTGGTCCAAATCAGCTTTGTTTCCAACCAAGATGAGAGTCACGTTCTTGGGCTTTTTGATCTCATCCAGGATGTTCTTAAGTGGCAGCACTTCCTCAAAACTTCCTCGGTCAGTAATGTCATAGACCAGCACAAAGCCTTCCCCCCATCGCATGTGTCCTTCCCTCTGAATGGTGTCTTCCTGTTGGCAGGGAAAAAATAGCAGTCGGGAGACCTGGAAGTAATTGCAGTGTATAGATGCTGCAATTGCTAACAGTGATCCTTTAACAACCATTCCTTACATTCAGCAGCGTTGGAAAATCTTGGTAGACTGCCTGAACCAGCTGACCCTCTCAGTTTGGAACAGAAGCATAACTTAGGGAACTAAACATTTTCTAACTGTGCGGAACCTAACTTTGTGATTCTTACTTTTTCTTGCCACATCATTAAATGTGTAATTGCAAGGACTCTAAAGAAATTATCCTCCTAGTTGAGCATGCTGCCTCTGAGATTTTTCATCACAATTAAACAATAGGCCAATAGGTAATAAACAAGTAGACCTTACCCCATCCTCTGAGATCAGAATTAGAGGCATGAATTAGTGAATGGTTTTGATTTTGTTTTGTTTTCTAATCTTCTTTTCTTCAGATTAGAGACAATTAGCCACCAAAACAAAAGTGAAAAATTATATAGAGTCTAAGTAAAAGCTAGGGGATTTGGGCTTCATTTTCTATCTCAGCACCTTTGATATATTATGCAGTCTCAATAATGATAGAAACTTAATCGCAGTGATTCTCAAAAGGGGTGATCCCTCCTTCTTAAGAAGGTAGCATTTGAAAGCATTCTGAAGCATGTGTGATTTGAAAATGTAATGTCATTGTAGGCTCAAATGACTTCTCCAGGCATGTATTTTCCTGCTGTCTCTCTCTTTAGAATCGGTACTGGAAGGTGACAACATATACAGGGAGCCAGTAGTGATGAGAAGGGAAACTGTATAACTAGCTGCAAATATATTTCTTGAATTAAACAGTTTTATCAAGTAGTAACTGAAAAGCAACATGATATCCTTCAGCTTCCTAACTCTCATTCTTAGTGGTCACCACTATTCCTGGGAGGGCTTCCCTTGTGGCTCAGCTGGTAAAGAATCCACTTGCAATGCAGGAGACCCGGGTTCAATCCCTGGGTTGGGAAGAACGCCTGGAGAAAGGAAAGGCTACCCTCTCTGGTATTCTGGCCTGGAGAATTCCATGAACTGTACAGTCCATGGAGTTGCAAAGAGCCGGACACAACTGAGCAACTTTTACTTTCACTTCTTTCATCTCTTGGGAACCAAGCCTTCCTATAAACTGTTTATAATTTCAGAACTGACTGGCTGCAAAGCAAATGTACATTAGTTTCATTTAAAAATAAGTTGTTAGCGTTCAGTGATGTGGCTCAAATTTTTAATCTGATGTGATGAGGTTTAGAAAGAATATTACAGAAAAGATTCTTAAAGTAAAGTATTCTGAAAAAAGATTCTAAGGTTATATAAGTCGAGAATATAAATATTGTGGATTTCTTTAAGATTCAACTTATATATAAGCATATTAAAGGTGCTGAGAACTTCTCCAGTAAAGATATATATTTCACTTGACCAGAGTATTTAAAAACACATTTAACCATGAAAACCTAATATTAATATCTTGTGATCTCCCCATAATAGAGGTGAGCAATTATACTTTAGATGATAGCATATGAATGTTAGGGTATTTTCAAAAACCTCTTGGAGCACTGAGTAATTTATATAAGGACACATATATAAGCTATTGCAAATAAACTAATATAAAGCATAACTAGATAATTAAGTCTTTAGGCATCATTAGTTAACTATAGAAAAGTATCTTAATTCTGTTCATATTATGCACATCTCATTTTTATTTATCCAGAAATATTAGAGCTGAATTCCTTTTTCACCTGCCCAGCAGTATCTAGTATCTCCATGGTGACAACTTCATCATCAATGGTTGCTTGGTGTCGGTAGGTTGATTCTGAGGGAATGAGCAAAACGAAGGTAAAATGGTAAATAAATGCATAATTAGATTTGATCCTTGAAATTATAAACTAGTCTCCAATGTATACCTGTTTCTAGCATTAAAAAAACATGCAACCTAAGGGGTGGAAGAAGGTGCCGTTTTTATACTCTTAAGTTCTTGGGAGTAACAGATTCTAATATGGGATCCACAGATGCTCAGGACATAGTGTGGGAGATTCCCTTTTTCTATTATTTTATTCTCCTGTGAGGCAAGCTTTCTAATACTCTTTTCTCTCTAAAATGAGACTTCCACATCCTAAAAAGAGAAAGTGATTTCCATAAGGGCATTCTACCTTGAGACTTCTAAAAATACAGTTTATGGAATCATGGTAATTCCTGACAAGATGGCAGACAGGAGCTGCTCGTTTGCATCTAGACCTCCACTCTAGGAATGTATTAAACATTAGAGGGAGGCAGATCGCTATTCACGTGAAAAACGACTGTGGAAAGCCAGGAGGAACCCTTGGGGTGGTAGAAAGTGGCTGGACCCGGGTGTTCAGGGGTTGGTAAGGAACAGTCACCCACAATAGAGGACTGAGGGAGAGAGAGAACAAAGCTGAGGTAGAGAGGCTGCTTAGTATCAGTTGGAGGCTGGTGGCTCAGACAGTAAAGAATCTGCCTGCAATGCAGAACAGATTGCCTGCAATTGAATCTATGTTCCATCCCTGGGTTGGGAAGATCACCTGGAGAACGGAAGGGCTCCACACTCCAGTATTCTTTCCTGGAGAATTCCATGGACAGAGAAGCCTGGAGGGCTATTGAGTCTACAGAGGCTGCAAAGAATCTGGCACGACTGAAACTAACACTTTCACTTCAAGATAGTATCAGAATAATCAAGCTCTGCGGGGGTCAGAAGTCAGGAAGAATACAACCACTAGGTGGCTCTGAGGGTTCTGACATGAAATGGAAACCAAGCATTAAAATGGTGTTGCTCTATATGAAAACGAAACAAATGACATAAAGCACTCAATACATGATTGACTGAGTTAATGAAGTTCAGGGTGAAACATTCTCCCAGAAAGTACTAGTAAGTGATAAAAAGAAGGAAAATAAGAAAGCAAAATATAAGAGGTATGGATAAAAGAAATAGACATGTTATTTTCTCCTGTAAAATGAGCCTCAGAGAATAAAATACATAGAAGAGTGGAAAATAGTTGAAGCTGAGGCTGTAGTAACTGAGAATGTCCCAGGACTAGAGCCACTGAACGACTTCACATTAAAAGGACTATTAGTATAGAATAGATAAACAACAGGGCTCTACTGTATAGCACAGGGAACTATAGCCAACATTCTGTGATAAACCATAATGGGAAAAGAATATGAAAAATAATGTTTAGACATGTATAACTGAATCACCTTGCCAGACAGCAGAAATTAACACATTGAAAATCAACTATACTTCAGTAAATAAAAGTTATAAAAAAGGACTGACAGGACACACAAGGGGAAAAGCCCCAGTTTCAACCTGTTACAACAAAATGTAAAGATATCAATGACAAAGAAGAAAATTTTTAAAGATCTAGAGGAAAAAAAAGTCCATCACCTACAAAAGCATGTGGCTCAGATTGACACTGAACTTCTCATCAGCAAAACAGAATTCAAGATCTAAATGGAGTCAAGCAAAGCGACAAAACTATACCAGAAGCAATTCAGAATCTCAATTCTAGATAACACCAAAATACCAGGGTGGAGATGAGGGAAGAGACCAGAGGCAGGTTTGAGGGAGTTAATGTACTTGTATTATTCCAAATGATGATATAATAAAAAGGTATTTATAACAGAAAAAAGTGAACAAATTATTCAACTCAATGATTAGAAGAGGAAAACAAAGTGAATTCAAGAAGATATGAGAAAAGTAAAAGAGAAAATAGCAGAAAAAATTAGATAAGGTTAACAAAAGCAAAGCATGGCACTTGAAAAATTTAAAAGAAGTAGGTGGGGGGAGAGGTAAAGATCAGATAAAACTAACTGGTAAATTAAGAGAGAAGATACAATCAAACAAAATGAGCATAAAAATAGGAAGTAATTACACATTCTAGTGAAATAGAAATAAAATAACGTTATGAACTGTATACCAAACAAATTTCAAAGCCTGATTAATTCTTTGAGGAAAAAATGCACAGGTTGGTACAATGAGAAATAAGACACTTAACTAGGTCAATAGGCTGTGAAATTTAAATGCTAACTGAAGATTTCTTATGAGAAAAAATGACTACCCAATTGGCTTTATAGATTTCTATTAAATATTAAACAAGTTGTTCTAGGGGAAAAAGAAAGGGTAGCTAACCACTACATGAATTCCAACAAGAAATGTTAGAAAAGTAATAAGAAGAGAAGAGAAAAAGAAAAAAAAATGTAGGTTCATTTCATTTTTGAACGTAGATTCAAAAATTCTAAAAAAGTAATATCCAGTTGAATCCAACAGTATAAGAAAAATAGATCATAAAATAGTAGAGTTTATTTCAGGAATACAAAGTGTTTATAACTATCAGTGCAATTAACACATTAAAGAACTAAAGAAAAATCACGAGTACCTCTATAGGTAGATCTATAGCATGATAAAATATATACAAATTTAAAATATGTGCATATATAGAATTTTTTTAAAAAATGTAATAACTAACACATACTGCTTACCCTTTGAACACAAATTGTTCTAAATGTCTTACTCATGCTAACTTATTTATTCCTTACAAATATCTCATGAAGTATGTAATACTATCAGATCTACTTTATGTGAAGAAACTGAGGCACAGCAACATTTAATAAGTTGCCAAAGGTCACACAGATGTTAAGTGGTAAATGGTACAGTTAAGACTGGAGCTCAGAAGACTGGCTTTGGGATTTTAGACTTTGAACCACTGTGCTAAGTATCAACCGTATTAGATTATATGCCTTTGGGAACAGAGGAAGGCAATGGTGTCAGAATAGGAGATGCAGGAAAAATAAAGTGAAGAAATAGAAAGCCTTTACATACGTATGACATGGTGCTAGGAATAGAGCAGCATGATTGACTTAAGTATTAACTCAATTATTTGCCCCTGAAGTACTCAAGTTACTAACCAATCAACCAACTAAGTAAACCTAGAAATTTCTTTGCTACCATGGTAACCGGTAAACCATTGCTTTTATTTTTTCCTATAATCTATCCACCTACCTATTATCAATTATCTATCTATCTCATGTTTCTTTCTTCAACTCATCAACTATCTTACAGTTCTTTCTTGACCACAGTTGTATGTTACTTTGCTGTAAATCTAATCTCCTACTCAAAATACAAGCCGCAGAAAGGAAGCTTAGCTAAGCAGTGTAACCTAGCCATCAGCCATATGTAATGATCATTCACAAAGGCACGACACACTGCAGATGTATTTTCTGAAAAATAAAAGTTTAAAATGAGGTTATGCTTGTTTTATTTTTTTTAGACTCCACATATAAGTGATAGGATATAGTATTTGTCTCTATCTAACTTATTTCACTAAGTAGGTCCATCGATGTTGTGGCAAATGGCAAGATTCAATTCTTTTTTCATGGTTAAGCAATATTCCATTGCCTGCATGTATACATGTATATATCTCACAAATTCTTTATCCATTTATCTGTCAGTGGACATTTTAGGTTCCTTCTTTATTTTGGCTATTATAAATGACTGTACAGCACAGAGAATATAGCCAATATTTCATAATAAATTTATAGTGTGTAATCTAGAAAATATCAAATCACTATGTTGTACACCTGAAACTTATATAATTGTGTAAGTCATTATTTGTCAATCTAAAAAAAATGAAAATGAGATTATGCTCAATATATTTTAATAAGTGTATTTTACAGTATCATCATTCTCCTGTAATACGTACTCCTAACAGGGTATGTATGATTCTCAATTCTAGATCATTCCACTCCCCTCTGTTATGTTAAATGGGAGATTATTGTTTTGCATAATTGAATGCTCTAAAATACCACTGACAGCCACTACTCATTTCTAAGTGTTCTCTCAGTTATTTCCTTTTCACCTTCTGGGATCCAGTCTGAAGAGGGGGAGCCGAGAGGGCAGTGCACATGCTAGGACCCACGCCCTTTCTGTTTCTCTCTCCACTGTTCTGCCGTGACCTTTGTGCTGCTTTCCCTTTTAAAGGACTGGCATCAGCCCTGGAGCCTGGAAAAGAGTTCTGGGCTTTAGTCCATCTCTTTGCACCGCAAGTTGTCTGACAGGGAGATTTTTCTGAGGTGCCTCCGTGCTAAATAGGATATGCATTTCAACCACAGAAGGCCACAGTAGGGGGGAATAAAATATAAAGAAAATGGTATGAAGTTGTGTGACTCTTTGGCTGTTTGTTAACTGAAATGAAAATGATGAAAGGCAGGAAATGAGGGAATGCCGGCCTCAGAGAGCAGCGGGAGGCAGCAGTGATTTCATCTAAGCTGAACACTGGTTTCACGCCATTGGAAGAATATTTTCTTTAAGTCCCTTCTCTCTCTCTCATTAGGAATTCATGGCTACATGTAAAACAGTGGAAATATTGCTTACAGAGGCAAAATGTACATCGGTGTGCTGGCTTTTCTGAAGATAATTCTAAAAAGTGCACTAAGTACTGTTAGAATGGAATGAATTCAGTCTGGAAGTCAAGAAAAAATGTGTAAGTTTTTGTTAAGGAAGTTAAGCAAATATGGAGAATGGAAATACTTTTTGTTCATACTCACAAAAAAGTTATCATTTTTAGTCTTTTTTTCTTGAAGGATAAGGGGATGATTGTTTAAGAGATGCTTCAAAACGAACCAAATATTGGATACTGTAAGATCAACAGTTGGCATCACCGATTCAATGCACATGAGCTTGGGCAAGCTCCAGGAGATGGTGAGGGACAGGGAAGACTGGTGTGCTGCAGTCCATGGGGTTACAGAGTCGGATATGACTTGGTGACTGAACAACATCAACATTATTTTCAAGATGGAATTGTGGTGCCGGTGGTGGCAGTAATTTAGTTGTGATAGATTTTTTGTGACCCCTGGACTGTAGCCTGCCAGGCTCCTCTCTCCATGGGATTCTCCAGGCAAGAATACTGGAGTAGGTTGCCATTTTCTCCTCCAGGGGATCTTCCTGACACAGGGATTGAATCTGGGTCTCCTGCTTTGCAGGTGGATTCTTTACTGACTGAGCCACCAGGGATCCAAGATGGAACTGGGCTTATTAAATATATATCTCAAGTTCACTGAATATGAGAGAGACATGATTGAAAGCCTGCATTCCATATAATTTTATAAGCTAAAGTATATTTTTCATACTAAGAGAAATTGATGCTCAGAGGAATGTTTCATGCCATTAATCCTTTTACTAATTTAGCTCTTTTGCAAATTTCAACATATTAATATGGACATTTGGCTAGTGCAACAACAACAGTTAGTAATGTTGATTTGTTCTAGAGTGGGAATTGTACTAACTGGAGTTCTATTGCTGATCTAACCACAAAATAGCCACATAATCTCGGATAAACTGACTTCGTTGGACTTGTTTTATTATTTGCCAAGTGACGATCTCAAAGTTCCTTGCTGTGCCAATATTAACCAGTTCTGCGAGTTGGCTAAGAACCTCTACTTTAGTATTCAGTTGAGACAACTTGTTCTGAGTGTGTCTCTTTCTTAGTATGAGTTTTTCCAATCAGAGGGAACTGTAATTCAGGTAGGGAGAACCAGTCACAAACTCAGAGCACCAGTGGGTCCGATATGTCTCCCACTTCCCACTCATTTGTGTCTGAGCCTTAATCCATTCAAACAGAGTACAGTGCCTCCTAAGCAGTAATAGTTTCCCTCTCTCTTTCTCTCTCTCTCTCTCTCTCCAACTGCCCCCAACACACATAGTTGTGCACACACACACAAGCACACAAACACACCACAACTGTACATGATCTAAGTCTTTGTCTGTATTCTCTACCACGATCAGCATTTTTATGAAGGTAATATGACTCTGGGAGGTAGAGACTGAGCTCTTTTTTGGAATCTAAACAGGACACAGAAGCTGTTCTGCACCCAGAAAACTGCTGCCACTTCCATCATGCAGGGAGTTTTCTTGGTTAGATGGTCCAGTCCCAAATTCTATAGGCTTCAGTGTAGGTGTGTCTGTGTGTCTACATGTCTGCGTGTGTGTGCGTATGTGCTCGGTCATGTCTGACTCCTCTCCTCTATCCATGGGATTTCCCAGGTTTGAATACTGGGGTGAGTTGACATTTCCTTCTCCAGGGGATCTTCCCAGTACAGGGATCAAATCGGAGTCCCTAGTGTCTCCTGTACTGGCAGGCGGATTCTAAAGCACCACCTGGGAATGGGTAGTTTTTAAATGCAATTCACAGAGCACTTCAGACCTCTGACAAAGATTTCACTGGTCCATGGTGAAATGAGAAAAATTTAAGGAAAAATAACATTGTCCAATGTCAAGGACTGATTTTTTTCTTAGATTATATCCTTCAAAACATGTGGATGTTATCAATAGTTCCTTCTTCTATGGAAATGGAAGTGCCACCAGAATTTTTAATTCTCCCTCACCCTCTGAGCCCTGCATCTGTAACTGGGATTCCTATGAGAGTTCCTCTCCTTAAAAAATAAATAAAAGTTTGAAAATCACTTGTGCTTATACTAGCAAACAATTTCTTTACAGAATTATCTCAGAGCAATAGATATTCCAGGGCTGTTAATATGCTGAAGGATGTTCACAGTCTTCAGTTTCTGATGGAGCAAAAATCCTGTTGCAGGTTGAAAAACAGCACTATGTTTTCGAGGACGGCTCTGGATTCAGAATTCAAAACTGCTCTTTACAAATAAACTACTTTGCTTTCAAAGGTAGCTTTCCTTTGGGGTGGTGGTCTTGAAACTCTCTAATAGTATGAAGTTATGCCCAGGAAGGGCTTCACAGGTGGGACTAATGGTAGAGAACCTGCCTGCCTATGCAGGAGATATAAGAGACTCAGGTTTGATCCCTGTCCATAAGATCTCCTGGAGGAGGGCATGGCAACCCACTCCAGTATTCTTCCCTGGGCAATCCCATGAACAGAGGAACCTGGCAGGCTACAGTCCACAACGTCAAAAAGAGTAGGACATGACAGATGCGAATTAGCACACATGCACGCTTGCCCAGGGAATGCTTGGTTCATCTTGAATCAAACGGATTGGAACTCCTCTAGGCTAGAATATTAGTGACTTCTTGTATATGAGTGTACACACACACACACACACATACACACACATACAGTTTCCAGGGTGACTGAATGAAAGCCTCACCTGGGAGTGAGTCATCTATCTGATACGCCTGAAGGCAGATGAGCCCCCTTGTTGCCTAGCAGCTGCAATTCTTGTGAAGCAGAACAGTACAAGGTCACTCAATAAAGTTTCATTATTCATAGTGAAGGAAGCCCATGGTACAAATAACTGATGCAGGAGATTTCTATTAATAGCATTTGTTTTTCAGAAGGAACAAAACCAAAGGGAAAATGGTTGACCTAAGACTAATTAAAAAGCAACATTAGTTACCAGAACAAATCTCAGACAGTATTCAAAAATTTTTAAGATCATATTTTAGAAGCTTCATCTTTTGTTGAGTCGTACTGGTATAGATAAATAAAATTAGTATTTTTCTATTAAACTCCCATAAATCATTAATGTTCTTGGGGGCTATCATCTTTATAAAGATTATATAAGTAATAAAATTATAAGAGGAGAGGAAACATTTACATAGATGGGATAAACAATAGATAATTGATTTTTTCAAACCAAGTACAATGTTTTAGATACAAATATATCATCTTAAGATTAAATTGTGGCTATATTAAAACCATGTCAAAAATTATTGATGTTGAGAAACCTTTTATTTAAAAGCAAAACCAGGGAAGACTAATAAATGTAGAGACATGCTATTCTCTTAGATTAAAATAATGAATAGCATAAAGCTGTGAATCTTCTCAAAGGAATGTATAATTTTAATACAATTCCAATCAAAATTATTTCATGCTATGATATAGTTTTAAAAATTGACCTGGAAGAATAAACTAGAGATAGGAACCAATATAATTTTGTTAAAAAGTAAAGAAGAAAGGCTTTCTCTGTTGTGTATCAACATGTCCTAAGGAACATACAGTTATCAAAACAGTGTGGTACTGGCATTGGATGTAAAAAGCAAATATAGAATTGCATCGTTGTGCACATGATTCCATGTATTTTTAAAAGGCAGCACTGAAAGTGGTGGAGAAAGGTGGAGATAATTTAGTAAGTCACAGGAGGACAATTGGTCAACTCTTTGGGAAAAATGTTGCATCATCATTTTGTATTTCTCACTACAATGAATTCTATAGACTAAAAAGTTAGAAATTAGATAAAATATAAGATCACTCTCTATCCCCTTTCCTGTTCAGTTTCCCTTCATGGTGCTTATCACTATTTGACATATATTTGTTTACTGACTCTTCCCTCTTCATTAAACTGTAAGTTTAACAAAGCCCACGCTTTCCCCTTCTGCCTATTGGTTTATTCTCAGCACCTAGAGTCATTTAACTCATAGGAGGCATTTAATACATATTTGTGGGATGAATGAGTGAAAGCAATGAAAGGAGCTCACAAGGGCAAAGAAAGCCCCCCTTTTAAGCTGGATGGTGTAAACTTGTAGTAACAAACACAAAAACAGAAAAGAAACTGGGAATCATCTTTGCCCATTTCATCATTCTGAGTAAGGCCAGCTTGGTCTGGGACACTATGCTTGGTAATAAAATGATGTATGCCTTTCCTTCTTCCTCTGGATTTCAACGATGTTGACCTTTACAAAACCAACTAGGGTCCCAGATCATAACAAACAAAAACTCAAAGGCTTAATTCAGAGTCAAACTTTAGCTCAATTTGAAACCCATGGATTTTCAGTGTTATTTTGAAGATGAGAACTAAATAGATTACCAGTAAGGACTCTGCTCTGGACTACAAAAAATACAGTTGATGAATACTTTATTCATCAATATTATTGCTACTTTCAAGATCTACAGATATCAACTTGTGCTTCTTTTTTATATTTTAAATAGGCTTAAATCAGATTCATTGGAGGGGGGGGACATAGTTTATTTATTCATTTTCCCAAAATGAGCATTCACAAGCTTTATATTACTATTATTCTCTTCTCCCCATGCCATTCTCTCCCATGCCCAATTAGCCACATCCACTGCATCCTCTTTCTCCCACTAGAATGATGCTACATTTCCTGATGGAAGAGCATCACGTTGTACCCACTTCCTTCTTGTCTCAGGTTTGACCTGATTTCTTCATCTATGCATGAAAATCCTGCAGAGTTCTAAGCACAGACAGCATACAACACACATCCATCTTCTTACAGGGCTCTTTGCGTGATTTGATAAAGCACTTCCCAAACAGCTGCAAGATGCTTAAAAATGTTGCAACAGAAAATGTCATTCTTTCTTTCAGGTCAAAACTTCGATTGGAGAGGAGGATGAAACAAAATTTGACCTACCGAGGGTGGGATCATATTCCCAGATGAACCGTTTGGTCAAAAATCTCACTACAAGAGCTGTGGGGAAAAAGAACAACATTTCAATCAAATATGTTAATTTTCTTAATAGCTTTTAACCCTCCTTCAGAAAGAAGAATATCCCATAAAGCTATATGCGTTTTATGGTTCCTTGGCAAATAAATTCAATATATCTATTTATGTTTATTCAAATATTTAAAAATTTAATATTGTGGCCTAAAAATTGGTATAATGTTTTAATGGTTTGTTGTACCTTAATGAACAGCTTAGATTTTTTCCCTTGAATCTTGGAGTCAAAAACATCACAATGTAAAAATGCAAACATACTCAATTTTTAGCAAAACAATGAATTCAACCATACAGCATCACAATACTGGTGTCTAAAGTTTTAATACTGATAATGATTGATACAGGTCAGTTAAAATGTAATTATTTTTACTGTAATGAAAAGATATTTGTATTATGCTGCTGCTTAATCACTTCAGTCATATCTGACTCTTTATGCGACCCTATGGACTGTCCCGTGCCAGGCTCCTCTGTCCATGGGATTCTCTAGGCAATTGTACTAGAGTTGGTTGCCATGTCTTCCTCCAGGGGATCTTCTGACCCAGGGATAGAATCTGGATCTCCTGCATTGCAGGCAGATTCTTTATCACTGAGCCGCCAGGGAAGCCCCATTTGTATTATAAAAATATTCAAAATTAAGGATTTTATGAATCATTAAAGCCCATGAAAAGTAAAGCTGATGAGGAGGTAGTTATAGAAAGAATCAGGATCTGGAATTATGCTAAGCACTTCACTTCCATGATCTCCTCGACCAGTACTTCATCCTTGTGAGGCAGGCACTAGGATTGACCCCATTTTTCAGATAAGGCAACTGAGGCTCTGAGGGGTTAACTCATTTAACTAAGCTCATCTAGCCAGTTAGTGGCTGAGCCAGGATGTGACTCCAAAAGAGGCTATTTCCAAAACCTATAATTTCTCCATTGTCTACAACTGATTTTAAGGCTGAGACCATCTAGCTAATACTTAGCTAGAAGATGAGTCAGACAAAGAGTGATGCTGAGAGAGGTGGATTCTATTGTCCTTAAAAAACTGATGGGACAAATGCTGGACATTTTCTTAGACTTGTATTATAGTTGAAAACAATGGTTTTTAATCTACAAAAAAAAAAAGTTTTTTTGGAGGATAGCATCATCACTGATACTTTAGAATGAAAGCTTTGGATTCTTTCCCTGGATAAATGTATATACACACAGTCTAGTATACAATTTCAGCAGGCTCACTAGCCTTTTGAATATCCTCATGGTCTTCCTGGGATCTCATTGATACTAACTAAAGAATCAGTGTTTACTGAAATTACATTATTTATTTTTACTGACATGCCCTGTATGTAGTATTCTAAAGATACTCCTTGGAGAAACAAGACTATTTAATTGAAAGGCACTGTCAGTATTTCCTTTTCCTACTGCCTCTGTTAAGATCAACAGAGATATATACTCCCTACCATGGTGGCCTATATGAGAGATTGCAGTGCAAATAGCAATGGAAACTTCATGAGACAGACCACAAGGATACGTGGCTTGGCTGTAAACCGAAAGCTGCAGTGTTCTTTCTAATTACAGAGTGTGAGGCTGGATTTGAGCCAAAATATTTGCAGTGCCAAAAGTAGCAAGGCCACTGACCCTATGGTACTTCCCACAGTGCATGTACTTGTGGTTTTATCTTCAATTTGCAGAGTCTGTCACCATTCACTCTCTTGAGACTGAGTCATTTAAAAATTTTTTTGCATGTAAGAAGTAGAAAGCTCTAGACAGAATTTTTCTGCTTTTCAGTTGTCAGTGGTAGTAAACATAACTGCCTGCAGTACTCAAAGCATTTCACATTTTTGTTGTAATATGGAGTTTTAGCTTGAAAGTTTGTGACCTAGCAAAATTCATTTATCTGGCATCTTTCAGCCATGAGCTATTAAAATTAACAAACTTTCTCATACAACTGAAGTTTGAAGTACCCTGGTTCCTAGACCATTTAAACTTTAATAATTTTTCAAAGAAATCTTTCTAAACTATTTTAGACATGCCATTACCTTTCAAAACCTAGTATACGGAATAGAACTAAATCATTTTAAATGTCTAGATCTTAGTTAAGAATCTATTTGTGCCCTGTGTAGTTATGGAAATACTTCTAGAAGCTGCAGAGTGGTAGAGGCATAACAATTCTAAAGTGCTATGGCTCTTGAATGATTTTAATTTTGGGTTCTATAAATATATTTTTCATATTGTGTGTGTTCTCTGTCAGTCATGTCTGACTCTTTGCAACCCCATGGACTGTAGCCCGCCAGGCTCCTCTGTCCATGGAAGCTTCCAGGCAAGAATACTGGAGTGGTTTGCCATTTCCTTCTCTAGGGAGTCTTCTTGACCGAGGGATTGAACCCACATCTCCTGGGTCTCCTGAATTGCCAGGTGGATTCTTTCCACTGAGCCACCTGGGAAGCCTGCATAACATGTGATAGGCATTTAACACACAGTAGGCGAAAGGAGAAGAGGGCAGCAGAGGACGAGATTGTTAGATAGCATCACCGACTCAGTGGCTATGAAGCTGAACAAACTCCATGAGTTTGTCTGTGAAGGACTGGGGAGCCTGGTGCACTACAGTCCAAGGGGGGAGGTCCCAAGAAGTTGGACATGACTTAGGGATCGAACAACAACAAATCATCCAGTAAACAACTGAGACAAAGATTTTTGAACATACCAAGCTTATATTCTACTAGGAGACAGATTTAAAAAAAGATAATTATATAGTCTGTTAGAGGTGCTAAGTGCTAAGGGATGAAAGAGGGAGAGTAAGGTAAGGGGGATTCCACATTGGGAGATGAAGGAGTGAGAGTTGCTATTTAAGACTGGGTAACCAGGGTAATTCCTGCTGAGAAGGTGATAGAAGAAAGAGATGAGGGAATATATGTGGGGGGAATAGTATTTCAAAAAGAGGGAACAGCCATTGCAAAGGTCCTAAAACAGGAATATGCACTTGATATGCTCAAGGAACATTAAGCAAGCCAGTATGGCTAAAGTAGAATGAGCAATAGCCAGCAAAGCTGATTAGATTATTTCCTTCAGTCATGCTTTCCCCTTCCATAAATCTACCATCAACTTCACCACCATCACCACCCTCACCACTACTACTAATAATTAAAACAACTAAAATGCTTCTTTGTTATTATCATTATTGTTACCATTTTACTTGATTTCCTTCTCTAGAATGTATATTTCATGAAGGCATGGGATCTGCTTTGTTCATCACTATTTTCTAGTGTCTGGCACAAGTAGACTTAAACATACTAATACTTGCTGAATAGAAGAAAAAAGATGTATCAATCCACCATTCACTCCTTAATAGTCAGTAATAACCAGTCATCGAGAGAATAAGCAGAAAAAATTAACCCAAGAGAATTTATAACAGGATCATGCTATAATGTTTTCCTAAAATGTCATGTAAATATACAAGCTGAAATGTCTATTTTATGATGTTTAGAAGATCCCCTGGAGAAGGAAATGACAATCCACTCCAGCACTCTTGCCTGGAAAATCCCATGGACAGAAGAGCCTGATAGGCTACAGTCCATGGGGTCGCAAAGAGTCAGACACGACTGAGTGACTTCACTTTCACTTTCACTTTATACAAATTACATTTCTTAAAGTTTATTAAAACTGTAAAATTGATCTAATTATCTTTTAAATATTCTGTGGTTTCCATCTCAACAATCCCGAGCAAAGATCTTGTTTTGATGTAAAATGGTGGTATTGATAATAATTACTTCCACTAAGAGTCTGACATATGTTTTTTTTCCCTAAGTTTTAAGGTTTGACATATTTGATTAGTTACAAGTAAGTCTCTGTATTATAAAATATCTTATTTTCTTCCCATTGCCTTGAAAACCCACACTTTTCCACTAAATAAGTAAAAACTCTCTAATTTAGAGAGTAACATTTTCCTCATTTTGCCTAAATTATAACCTACTTGAGTAATTCTTCTTTACATGTGGTTTATTTTTGGTATTCCTGGCACTAAATTTCATAATTATCAATGAAAGCTAGTTTCCAATGAAATGGAAAATTCACTAAGTAGAATTTGATCCAAAGAAATATTATTAAAAGTGACATCAAGGTAATAAATAAATAGGATAAAATTTCTGTTTAAAAGTAAGAGCTAGCAGGTAAAATTTCTACATTAAAATAGTCAAACTATTTCTAAAGGTTAACAAGGGCCAGTTATTCAAAATAATTCCTGATGTCATTATCACAATGAGGCAGACATCAGAAGTATCAGCTTTAAGGATTAGAATAATATTTTTAAATGAAAAATGACTGGATATAATCTGTACAATAAACTAGCTTTTAAAAAGAAATGAACTTTTCAAAGTAAATGAAAACTAACATCCATGATATTCTTCTACTCTAAAAACAGTTAAGAGATATCCTCAAAAGACATTCAGAAAGAACTTTCAAAGGTTACTTTTTGAGCTCATATTCTTAAAAAAAAAGTATTGTTATATCATTATTTTTCACTTATACAATCATGAAATAGCCTAATTAACAAGGTATCTGATACAATTGTTTCATAGACACTTTAGTTCAGTTCATTTCAGTTGCTCAGTCGTGTCCGACTCTTTGCGACCCCATGAATTGCAGCATGCCAGGCCTCCCTGTCCATCACCAACTCCTGGAGTTCACTCAGATTCATGTCCATCGAGTCAGTGATGCCATCCAGCCATCTTATCCTTGGTCGTCCTCTTCTCCTCCTGACCCCAATCCCTCCCACCATCAGAGTCTTTTCCAGTGAGTCAACTCTTTGCATGAGGTGGCCAAAGTACTGGAGCTTCAGCTTTAGCATCATTCCTTCCAAAGACATCTCAGGGCTGATCTCCTTCAGAATGGACTGGTTGGATCTCCTTGCAGTCCAAGGGACTCTCAAGAGTCTTCTCCAACACCACAGTTCAAAAGCAGCAATTCTTCGGTGCTCAGCTTTCTTCACAGTCCAACTCTCACATCCATACATGACTACTGGAAAAAATATAGCCTTGACTAGACGGACCTTAGTCAGCAAAGTAATGTCTCTGTTTTTGAATATGCTATCTAGGTTGGTCATAACTTTTCTTCCAAGGAGTAAGCGTCTTTTAATTTCATGGCTGCAGTAACCATCTGCAGTGATTTTTGAGCTCTCCCAAAATAAAGTCTGACACTGTTTCCACTGTTTCCCCATCTATTTCTCATAGGTGTACTCAACTCCCTAAATATTTGTGATCATTGTCATTTCTATATTCTCTTAAAGACGTATTCTTCTAATACCTATCCTCCTCAAACTCTTCTAGAAAATTGCAGAGGAAGGTAAACTTCCAAACTCATTCTATGACGCCACCATCACCCTAATACCAAAACCTGACAAAGGTGCCACAAAAAAAGAAAACTACAGGCCAATATCACTGATGAATATAGATGCAAAAATCTTTAACAAAATTCTAGCAATCAGAATCCAACAACACATTAAAAAGATCATATACTATGACCAAGTGTGCTTTATCCCAGGGATGCAAGGATTCTTCAATATCCGCAAATCAGTCAATGTAATACACCACATTAACAAATTGAAAAATAAAAGCCATATGATTATCTCAATAGATGCAGAGAAAGCCTTTAACAAAACTCAACATCCATTTATGATAATAACTCTCCAGAAAGCAGGAATGGAAGGAACATACCTCAACATAATAAAAGCTATATATGACAAACCCACAGCAAACATTATCCTCAATGGTGAAAAATTGAAAGCATTTCCCCTAAAGTCAGGAACAAGACAAGGATGTCCACTTTCACCACTACTATTCAACATAGTTCTGGAAGTTTTGGCCACAGCAATCAGAGCAGAAAAAGAAATAAAAGGAATCCAAATTGGAAAANAAAATTCAACATCCATTTATGATAAAAACTCTCCAGAAAGCAGGAATAGAAGGAACATACCTCAACATAATAAAAGCTATATATGACAAACCCACAGCAAACATTATCTTCAATGGTGAAAAATTGAAAGCATTTCCCCTAAAGTCAGGAACAAGACAAGGGTGCCCACTTTCACCACTACTATTCAACACAGTTCTGGAAGTTTTGGCCAAAACAATCAGAGCAGAAAAAGAAATAAAAGGAATTCAAATTGGAAAAGAAGAAGTAAAACTCTCACTGTTTGCAGATGACATGATCCTCTACACAGAAAACCCTAAAGACTCCACCAGAAAATTACTAGAGCTAATCAATGAATATAGTAAAGTTGCAGGATATAAAATCAACACACAGAAATCCCTTGCATTCCTATACACTAATAATGAGAAAACAGAAAGAGAAATTAAGGAAACAATGCCATTCACCATCGCAATGAAAAGAATAAAATACTTAGGAATATATCTACCTAAAGAAACTAAAAGACCTATACATAGAAAACTATAAAACACTGGTGAAATAAATCAAAGAGGACCCTAATAGATGGAGAAATATACCATGTTCATGGATCAGAAGAATCAATATAGTGAAAATGAGTATACTACCCAAAGCAATCTATAGATCCAATGCAATCCCTATCAAGCTACCAACGGTATTTTTCAAGGGCTAGAACAAATAATTTCACAATTTGTATGGAAATACAAAAAACCATGAAGAGCCAAAGCAATCTTGAGAAAGAAGAATGGAATTGGAGGAATCAACCTGCTTGACTTCAGGCTCTACTACAAAGCCACAGTCATCAAGACAGTATGGTACTGGCACAAAGACAGAAATAGAGATCAATGGAACAAAATAGAAACCCCAGAGATAAACCCATGTACCTATAGACACCTTATCTTTGACAAAGGAGGTAAGAATATACAATGGAGAAAAAACAATCTCTTTAACAAGTGGTGCTGGGAAAACTGGTTAACCACTTGTAAAAGAATGAAACTAGAACACTTTCTAATCACCATACACAAAAATAAACTCAAAATGGATTAAAGATCTAAATGTAAGAACAGAAACTATAAAACTCTTAGAGGAGAACATAGGCAAAACACTCTTTGACATAAATCACAGCAGGATTCTCTATGACCCACCTCCCAGAATATTGGAAATAAAAGCAAAAATAAACAAATGGGACCTAATTAAAATTAAAAGCTTCTGCACAACAAAAGAAGCTATAAGCAAGGTGAAAAGACAGCCTTCAGAATGGGAGAAAATAATAGCAAATTAAGCAACTGACAAACAACTAATCTCAAAAATATACAAGTAACTCCTGCAGCTCAATTCCAGAAAAATAAATGACCCAATCAAATAATGAGCCAAAGTACTAAACAGACATTTCTCCAAAGAAGACATACAGATGGCTAACAAGCACATGAAAAGATGCTCAACATCACTCATTATCAGAGAAATACAAATCAAGTTAGAATGGCTGCGATTCAAAAGTCTACAAGCAATAAATGCTGGAAAGGGTGTGGAGAAAAGGGAACCCTCTTACACTGTTGGTGGGAATGCAAACTAGTTCAGCCACTATGGAGAACAGTGTGGAGATTCCTTAAAAAACTGGAAATAGAACTGCCTTATGACCCAGCAATCCCACTGCTGGGCATACACACCGAGGAAACCAGACTTGAAAGAGAAACATGTACCCCAGTGTTCATTGCAGCACTGTTTATAATGGCCAGGACATGGAAACAACCTAGATGTCCATCAGCAGATGAATGGATAAGAAAGCTGTGGTACATATAGACAATGGAGTATTACTCAGCCATTAAAAAGAATACATTTGAATTAGTTCTAATGAGGTGGATAAAACTGGAGCTGATTACACAGAGTGAAGTAAGCCAGAAAGAAAAACACCAATACAGTATACTAATGCATATATATGGAATTTAGAAAGATGGTAATGATAACCCTGTATGCGAGACAGCAAAAAAGACACAGATGTATAGAACAGTCTTTGGACTCTGTGGGAGAGGGAGAGGGTGGGATGATTTAACATGTATAATATCATATAAGATATTAAACATGTATAATATCATATAAGAAACAAATCACCAGTCCAGGTTCGATGCAGGATACAGGATGCTTGGGGCTGGTGCACTGGGATGACCCAGAGGGATGGTACGGGGAGGGAGATGGGAGAGGGGTTCAGGATTGGGAACACATGTACACCCATGGTGGATTCATGTTGATGTATGGCAAAACCAATACAATATTGTAAAGTAATTATCCTCCAATTAAAACAAATAAATTAAAAAAAAAGAATTCAGCTGAAAAGTGTTTTAAATGGCTAGGTCAGAATTTTTAGGATAGGAAAAGAATTTCTGCTTCAATTAAGAGTACTGCAAGGAAGATTAATTTTCACCTCCCATTTTGCATAACTTTTGAACTTGCCATTGATCCTGGTAACACACTGAGTGAAAATCCTTGACGTCATATATATGCTAAGATGGTACTTATTATCTTGTCTATTCACATCATAATGAAAACTTATTAGGAATAATATGTGTTAAGTGATGTATGTGGTTTTTGTTTGTAACCTGCAAGAGTTTCATTAAAAAATATATTTAATTTCAAATTGTAAAACAAGGTAACTTTTAAATAATTTTAAATGACTTTCTACAGGAGTCTACTAAATTTAGGACAATTATTTCACAAAGAATTTTAATCATTCTGTGAAAAACTAAAAATTTTGTTATAGGAAAAGAAAGGAAATATGGGCAATATTAGCACAATCAAAGTCCATTCTGGGTTATAAGTATTTTTACCACTTGTTATCTGAATTATTATTTTTTATTTTTTGCAACCAATTTTTTCAGTGTTTAAATGAATATAAAAGATTAAAAACCATGAAAAGACATTATAATAAACTTACACAGTATCTTAAGTATGAAATGTCTCAATATTTTAATGCATAGAAAATAGAATATCTCTTTTCTTCTTCTACCTCCTCTGCACTTCATCACACTACTTACAATGTAACCACTTGGCCAGCAAAAATGAGAAGAAATGGTGATTACCCAGATTAAATGGGTGGCAAAAATCAATACTAAATTGCTTTTAGCTTGAATTTTGTGATATATAGGGAAGATATCACAATAAGTAAAGTATTTGAAAAATAATGGAAAAGGATGAAAGAATTCAATATGACTTGGAAATTGTTTTCTCACTCTACTAAGCACAACATCAATCTAAA
Organism: Oreotragus oreotragus; assembly: GCA_006410675.1. Taxonomy (NCBI): domain Eukaryota; kingdom Metazoa; phylum Chordata; class Mammalia; order Artiodactyla; family Bovidae; genus Oreotragus; species Oreotragus oreotragus. The sequence goes on along the minus strand of SJYX01014156.1, from coordinate 144,825 downwards.
CAATATCATAAAGATTATAATGGGGAAATAGTCAAAAAATAGTGTAGTTTTTGTCCATATTGTTATCAAGTTTTATTTATTGAGTGTGTGCTCTCAAGTCGGTGCTGTGCTATATCTTTATTCTTCACTGCTCCATAGCATGGGACACATACAGTATAGGATGTGACCTATATATAGGTATGTGTGTACTTCACAGAAGAAATTGAAGCTCAGATTAGCTACATCCTTCCTGAACTATGTACCAACTCCTGTCTGACACCAGGAACCACATTCTTTCAGTGGTCACCCTCATTCATTCAGTGGATGATGATGCTTCTTTTTTTTTAATACAGATGAGGAATCTGCCACTGGAAACTCTTATTGGCGTCCTCCTCTTCTGTTACTAAACTCTTAATTTGAAAAAAATTCTGGGAGAAAGTTGTATGTATTTTACATACAGGTTCCATTTTGAAGAAAATATATTCTTTAGTTACCTAACAGTGCTTTTGCGACAAAAAAAGGATCAAAACTGGGGTGAAAATAAAGGCTGGAAATGTCTCTGGAAAAAACTGAGCTTCTAGACACATGCTTCTGAACTTTCCTGGGCTTCTTTTATCACTTCCGTGTGAAGCAGTGACCCACTCTTTTCTTTCTAACACACAGTCAGTGCGATCGTCTTCATGGTATATTTCGCTTCATCTGAATGTGGTTGGTCATTGTTTTTGATGTTTGGTAACTCAGTTGGGTCCAGCTCTTTGTAGCATGGACTGCAGCATGCCAGGCTTCCCTGTCCTTCACTATCTCCTGGAGTTTGCTGAAATTCATGTCCATTGAGTCAATGATGCTGTCCAATCATCTCATCCCCTTTGCCACCTGTGTATTTATTACAATTTTAATACAATGCAGAGATCCTCACTTATTTTGACGTTCTGTAAATGATTTCAGGGCTTCCCTGGTAGCTCAGCTTATAAAGAATGCTCCTGCAATGCAGGAGACCCCAGTTTGATTCCTGGGTTGGGAAGATCCCCTGGAGAAGGGATAGGCTACCCACTCCAGTTTTCTTGGGCTTCTTTGGTGGGTATGATGGTAAACAATCTGCCTGAAATGTGGGAGATTTGGGTTCAATCCCTGGGTTGGGAAGATCACCTGGAAAAGGGCATGGCAACCCACTGCAGTATTCTGGCCTGGAGAATCCCCACAGACAGAGGAGCCTAGTGGGCTACAGTCCATGGGGCCACAAAAGAGTCAGACATGACTGAGCAACTCAGCACAGCACACAAATGATTTCAGGCTGGTCCTTTAAAAAATTTTTCACCCTGGAAAGCCCAAAGAAGCTAAAACTCAGTAAGCATATTATGTAGGTAACCCAGAATGGAACTAAATCAAAGAAAGGGATATTGAAATATGTATTTAGAAAGCAATGAACTCATAGATAGTTAGTGCTCACCAGAGCATTTCTATTTAGAGTAACTAGTGAAGTATCACTTCCTATTTCAAGTTTTCCTTGACTTTCCCAAGCCATAATTGCTGCCAATGGTGATATGAAATTGTCATTTGTTTCTTCTCTATTATAGAATGTACACAACTGCCATACAAAATATTCACTTATATTCCTGTATGTCTTACAAATTGTGAATAATCTGAGGTCAGAGATTAAGCCTTGTTCCCCTTTGTCTCCTGGGGCTGGAATACTGCCTGATACATAATATGTGCTCAATAAATATTTAAAGAGATGAATGAGGAAACAATTAAAATCTGGATAAACTATTTGACCCCCATATTACTACTGTACTCAAGTCAGTACTCTTGTGTGCTTTTATTATTTGCAAAAATCTTCTTTACAGTGGAACTTCCATTGACTATAAGGCATCACTTCTCAGATTCAATGCCTAGTTCAGATGCCTTTTGAAAATCTGATTGATCAACCTTGAGACCCACTAAGTCCCTTCTTTTGGGCCAGAGGGAACCACTGTCCTAGACCTCATACTACCATCACCCCTGAGTTTAACTCCAAACCTTCAGTGGTTATAAGCTTCAGAGAAATAAAAATGAGCTTATTTACAAAAGTAGGTTGAGTTCTACTCTAGATCTGGGTAGACAGCTTATTTCTAAATAAATTAATTTTGTAGAATTCAGTACCCAGTTAATAACTATATGAGCTGTTGGATTAAAGTATATATACTTTTAGGAACACCATTAAGTAGATTTTAGCTATTATTTAAATAAAGGCATTAATGGGATTTCTGGAATGGTAACTACCAAAAGGGAGTTTATATTGAATATTGATTACAAGCTTATTTACTTCTCATAAGCACTCTCAAAAGTAGGAATTAATGTTCCTATTTTACACATAAGAGACCTGAACTGAAAAGTAAAAACATATCTATTTTGCAGAGCAGGCAAGTGACAGAACTGGATTGAACCGGGTTCATTTACTCTAAAATGCATGCTTTTTCTAATGTCCAATATTTACCACTATATTTTAATATTTCTATTAATATGATTTAAGTCTGGATGGTTGAATTGTTTTCCTTATGAGCTTACATCTGATGAAGAGGTATGCTTTGAAAAGTGCATTTTTTGACTAGATTTCTTCATCCAGAGTGGAGGGAATGTTGACCAGAAACCACGGCAACACAGAAAGAGAATATGAATTTCAAGATGCAAGAAGGAAACTTTTACTTAAATAAGATTTTTGTTTTTCCCTTGAAAAGGTCTTTAAAAGATGCAGCAAATGGAAAAAAAAAAACAGGTATGTAATGATACAGACATAAATTAGTATGTGACAAACAACTGTTTTCTTACTCGTTTCCTCTGTCATTAACAAGTTCCTTCTTTCAGCAACACAAATGGGGTGTCAGGGAACACTGTAGGCAGCAAAGAGGACAGCACAGAAAATAAGATGCAGTTCCTGTTTTTGAGAAGCTGAGAATTTGTAGTTTTGCATATTTCAGGAAAAATCAAAAGACAGGCAGCTAATTTAGAGTATTATCTAATTTGAGTCTTGTTATGATGCCCAGGTAAATGAAAGGAGGCCAGACTGAGGTGAGTTTAACCAACTTAAGTGCCGCAAAGTGAGAAAGCCTTGTGTTTTCCAGAAAGGAAAGTGTAAGAGACAAAATCAGAGTAATATGTATACATTGTCAATCCTGTGACTGCTTCTGTTCCATCTTCAAGATGGATGGGGTTTGGCTAAAATGCAAGAGGAAGTTCAGTTTTCTCTTTTCCTTCCCTCACCTGGACCTCTATCATCTTCCCGTCAATTTAAGCTTCCAAATCAAATTTCCCTATTCTCCCCACCCCCATCGCACCTGAATCAGACACTTCTGTACCTTACTCCTGGGTCTCTCTTGAACCACCAACCCAAGGTTCAGGTTCTTCCTTTTAGCAGTCTTCTCTTTCTATGACTACACTAACCTCCCCCAGGAAACATGGGCCACTGTGCCTCAAATCAAGGAGAAAACTCTGCAAATCTCAGCACAGAGACTTGATCTAGAAAGACCTGTGGGGCCAGCACGCTTCTTTGAAATCTGGGCTTAACAGTTGTAAGTGATGACTGAAACCAAGAATATGGCACCGTGGAATCTTAGGACCCCTATTCAAAGGGGTAGACGCGCTTTCTCAACTGAGAAATTTAACTGAAAAGGGATGGAAATAGGCTGGACTGGAAATGAGATGTCAAAAAAGCACCAGGAAATTGTGCAACTTGAAATCTCAGGTTTTTTGGCTTTTTTTTTTTTTTGTAAATTTTATTGAAGTAGATTTACAATGTTGTGTTAATTTTTGCTACACAGCAAAGTGATTTTGTTATACACATTTATATATTCTGTTTTATCTTCTGAGATGTCAGATCTTACAGAGGGGTTCAGAGCAAGGAACGTATACCCAGAATTCAGATTTCAGATAGAATTACTGATATCTAAATTTAGTAATTTTCAAATGCTTCTCCATCTGGTTCTCTCATTAAGTCTTTCTCTCCTCCCCACAGATATGAATTTTAAACACATTTATTTAATCACTAAATATTTATTGATCACTGTGCTAGACATGAAAGAAAGCAAGATTGAGAGGATTCCCTAAGCAAGATCTTTGCAGTGACTTCATATTAGACCTAAATTGAGAGCTGAGTCTTGGATGAATTGAAAGTCTGCTAACTTAGGGAGTGCACTGTGACCAAAGACCTTCATGTTCAAAGGCCTAGACATGGGAGACTCTGGTTGGTTTAGGAGTGCAAGTGGTTTAGGGTAGGTTGAGTGGTATGTGGGTGGAACTATGTAGGGGGTAGTTTGTGAGGTTCTTCAGAGACCAGTCTATGAAGGAGCTTATGTACCACATTGAAGAGCTTGAATTTTACTTTGAAGTCTATGGGCACACAGATTCTGAGTAGAAATGTGGGCTAATTTGAGCTGGTTACCTATGGAAATTGTTCACTCACTAGCTGTAGAGAGTGATAGAGGGACTGTTCCAATATGGAATAAAAGTATAAGAGTAGCATTACTCTCTGACACAGAATATAATGAAAAAGTCAGTTAAGAGCAGGTGAGATTGGACTTGAACATGAGACATTAATGACAATATCCAGGTAGAGAAGTACTATCTATCCTTCCATCCATCCATCCATCCATCCATCCATCTTATATCCTTTCATTCATTCACTCATCTATCATACATTCAATGTATATTTATTAAATACCTGTCATATTCTAGTCACAGGTAAGTATTGCCCCACAGGCAGCTGACATCACAGCATGAAGCTGAACAGAATTGATCACTGCTAGAATGATCTAGGGATTTGCAAATACAAAGGGCAGGGTTAAGATGCCCCATGTAGAAAGTTTAAAATAAGAACAGAGGACTGAGCACAGAACTCTATCTTCAGTCTCATCTTATTGGTGAACTCTTTTACTTCCTATTTTCTTCTCCATGTCAACTCCTCAAATTTATAGCCAAACTAAAAAACTGAACAGATCAAGTAAGAGGAAAAAAATTTGTTCATATAGTTTCTGAAGCAGTACCACCCCCAATCCTCTACTCCCTGCTCCATTTCCTGTGATGGTCAAAATAAACTGAAATAAAAAAAATTGAAGCCCCATAAAAACATGGAAATTGAGCAATTTAATGGAAATTTAAAATTAATGCAATATAAAAGTGAGTGCTTTATAATGCCAGAAGTTCAGATGAGAAGTAAATTGGTTCCAGATGGGGGTCTAAGTATTGCTTTTAAATTATTATTTGTTTAAGCCTGAAACTTTTGACTTGTCTTGCATTCTGACAAAAATATCACTTTGAGAAAGAGTTACAAAATTAATGTCAGTTCTCTATGCAAAGAAATTCTTAAAGATAAATGGTGTAATCTTCGAGAATTATTAGAGATGCTTTTGTATCTGGAAACCTAGCCATGGAGTCTAGCTTCAGTGCATTTCAAGTCTTGAAAATTGACTTATTTTGCTATGGAATGGTAAGGTAAGTATTTGGTACTGACAATAAGGCTTTAGGATGACAAATCAGAATGGGGAAAATGACAGGACCATGACTTGTAATACTTAATGTTTGAAAGAGAGTAGAGGTTTGAGGATGCTTATAAAGAATGCAAAATTTAAAAAAAACTTTATTTTAAATTAAAAATTAACTTGTATGATTGACTAACAATAAATTCTTCCTGAATTTAACTTGAAAGTAGAAACAAGAGAAGTAAACTTTGAAATATGGTAATCAACTGATTTGTTTTTGTTTATATTTGAAAGTTAATAAGTGAAAAGCTTTGGATTCTGTGCCAAGGAGTTCAAACCAGCTTTATATAAGTTGGAAATTATTATTCATTCCAACTATAATTTAATTGTAAGTGATGCTTAAGAAATGTCACTGGATTTCCTAGGCCAGAGTTTTTAATTTAATAAGTTATAATTTATAATTATTTTCACTAGAATAATATTTCATACCAAGGTACTATATTTAAATAGAATCATGTATCTTATATTAAGGATTTTTCTAAATTTATCAAATGATTTGGTCATAAAATTTGAATTTTTAATTTTTACTCATTTCTGGAAGAAGAACATGATTGGTGTTACTTTCTGAGTTTCTTTTCCTGTGCTCGTATTACTAGAACACCCAAGAAATTGGCAACTGGAAGTGTATAGAATTTGTGGGAGCATTAAAGTGATTCAGAGTGACTCAGTATCCCAGACAAGCAGACAAGCAGAAGAATATCTCATATGATCCCCACTGAATGCCTTCTTTTATAAAGAACCAAGTATCTTACAGTCTATTCTGCTTTCACATGGCCTCTGCTCCAGACTCATTTTTCTTCCTGCCTATATAGACTAAGATCATGGCATCCGGTCCCATCACTTCATGGCAAATAGATGGGGAAACAGTGGAAACAGTGTCAGACTTTATTTTGGGGGGCTCCAAAATCACTGCAGATGGTGATTGCAGCCATGAAATTAAAAGACGCTTACTCCTTGGAAGGAAAGTTATGACCAACCTAGACAGCATATTAAAAAGCAGAGACATTACTTGGGCAACAAAGTTCCATTTAGTCAAGGCTATGGTTTTTCCAGTACTCATGTATGGATGGACTTCCCTGGTGGCTCAGACGTTAAAGTGTCCTCCTGGAATGCAGGAGACCAGGGTTCTATCCCTGGGTCAGGAAGATCCCCTGGACAAGGAAATGGCAACCCACTCCAGTACTCTTGCCTGGAGAATCACATGAAGGGAGGAGCCTGGTAGGCTATAGTCCATGGCATTGCAAAGAGTCAGACACGACTGAGCGACTTCACTTTCACACTTTCACTTTCATGTATGGATGTGAGAGTTGGACTGTAAAGAAAGCTGAGTACCAAAGAATGGATGCTTTTGAGCTGTGGTGTTGGAGATGACTCTTGAGAGTCCCTTGGACTGCAAGGAGATTCAGCTAGTCCATCCTAAAGGAGATCAGTCCTGGGTGTTCATTGGAGGGACTGATGTTGAAGCTGAAACTCCAATACTTTGGTCACCTGATGTGAAGAGCTGACTCATTTGAAAAGACCCTGATGCTGGGAAAGATTGAGGGCAGGAGAAGGGGATGACAGAGGATGAGATGGTTGGATGGCTTCACTGACTCAATGGACATGAGTTTGGGTAGACTCCGGGAGTTGGTGATGGACATGGAGGCCTGGAATACTGCAGTTCATGGGGTCACAAAGAGTCGGACACGAGTGAGTTACGAACTGAACTGAAATTAATAGATTTAAGAGGCTGTGCCTATGACTCTAGTCTGGGGGGGTCTCACCTCTAGCAGTTGGGTGTCTCCATTTGTAGCTGCATCATCACTCCTATAGGTACCTTCATAACCTCATAAGATAAAACCAAAACATGGGGCCTTAAAAAGTCACAATGTACATGGAGAACTAGAGCCTGGCAAAATAAGTGCAACTAAGAGGAGTTGTGAGTGGTTGGACTGGAAAAGGACCCACATTATGAAGAGCTAAGACATTTCTAATTAGGTTTAAAATGATATCAAGCTAAGACTGTAAGATGATGAGAAGCCATTAACATAGTATAAACACAAAGATGACACGATGCCTTTTTGTTTTACAAAGTTCACTGCTGTTTCAGTGCCAAGATGAACTAGGAGGATGTAGGTAAAGCTGGAGATAGGAGGACTAGTGAAGGAGCTATTTTAGTACTACAGAAGAAAAAATAAAAAGACAGAATGACTGCTCCTTCACTCCTATCCACTAGTAAATGTGTCAAGTCATAACTGGAATTATATGTGACCTTTTCAGTCTGACGTCTTTCCCTAGCAATGTGCATTTTAACTTCTTCCATGTCAGGCCCTGGATTGTGAGCTTATTCCATTGTATGGGTATACTACAGTTTATCCAGTCACCAACTGAAGAACATCTTGGATGCTTCCAATATTTGGCAATTATGTTTTATGATTATGAATATTCACATGAAGGTGTTTATGTAACAGAAGTTACCAGACAATTTGGGTGAATATTTAGGAGGACAATTGCTGGATTGTAGTAAGATTTTGTTAGTTTGGTTGCAAAGTTGTTTCTGACATTTTTGTGACCCCATGGACGGTAGCCCACCGGGCTCCTTTGTTCATGGAAATTTCCAGGCAAGAATACTTGAGTGGGTTGCCATTTCCTCCTCCAGGGGAACTTCCTGGCCCAGAGATCGAGCCCACATCTGCGTCTCTGCATTGGCAGATGGATTCTTTGCCACTGAGCCACCTGGGAAGCCCCCTTCATTGTTCTAGGTTCTTGCCTGGAGAATCCCCATGGACAGAGGAGCCTGACAGGCTATGGTCCATGGGGTTGCAAAGAGTAGGACACGACTGAACAACTAAGCACATTGCTGGTAAAAAGGAAGACAATGGACTTTTGTATTTTAATCTCATATGTTGCAACCTTGCTATAATCATTTATTATATCCAAGAGGTTTCTTTCTTTTTGTCTACTTTTTGAGATTTTCTTCCTATATGATGATGTCATTGTGAACAAAGACAGTTTATTTCTTTCTTTCCAATCTATTTCTACTCTTTTCTTGCCTTATTGCATTTTCTAGAACATTCTACACTGTGGAAAAGGAGTGGTGAAAAGAATCATTTTTTCCCTTGTTTTTGATTTTAGCAAGAAAACTTCCAGTGTCTTACCATTAATTATAATGTTAGCTTTTGGTTTTTTTTTGTAGATAATCTTTATTAAGTTGAGGAAGTTCCTCTCTATTCCTAGGTTGCTGAGACTTTTCAGCATGAATGAGTGTTGGATTTTGTCAAGTGTTTTTTTGTACCTCTAATTATACTTCTGTGATTTCTCTTCTCTTGCTTGTTCATGAGATAGTTCCATTAGCTTATCTCCAGGTAAGCTAATCTTGTCTATCATTTTCTGTACTCATCTTTCTAGATTTCAGGATATGGTATATTGCTTAGCAACTTCACTTTTGGTTGGACCAGAAAAAGTAATTAACTTTTTGTGTTCAGGTTTTTGTTGTTGTTGTTGTTGTTGTTGTTGTAAGGATAAAAGTGATGATTTAGAAGCTCTTTACATTTCAGGACTGAAATCAGATTGTAGTTTAGATTTTTTTTACAGGATAAGTAAATTCCAAGGCTTCTTTATCTTATTGTTATTTCTGCCTCTTCAGTACTCACTTAATATTCTTTTAGCTCAGCTGTATGTTATATATATTCCAGCATTTTTCATGTGGGCAATGCAAAATTGATTTCCCTGACCTATAGTGGCATCATAGGACTAGAAACAGCTCAATTAACAAGTATTTAATAATTCATTTTTCTTTTTGTTTAGTTTTTATGACTCAAGTTTCTCATATCACCTAATTTCACAGATTATGTGAAAAAATATATTTGGGACACATATATATATGAATATATATTTATAGGTGAATGTGAATATATATAACATATATATATATGTTAGTGTTAGTTATTCAGTTGTATCCTACTCTTTGTGACCCCATGGACTGTAGCCTGTCAGGTTCCTCTTTCCATGGAATTCTCCAGGCAAGAATACTGGAGTGGGTTTCCATGCCTTCCTCCAGGGGATCTTCCCAACCCGAGGACTGAACCTGAGTCTCCTGCATTACAAGCAAATTCTTTACCATCTGAGCCACTAGGGAGCCCATATATATATATATAATGAAAAAATATATTTGGGACACATATATATATGAATATATATTTATAGGTGAATGTGAATATATATAACATATATATATATGTTAGTGTTAGTTATTCAGTTGTATCCTACTCTTTGTGACCCCATGGACTGTAGCCTGTCAGGTTCCTCTTTCCATGGAATTCTCCAGGCAAGAATACTGGAGTGGGTTTCCATGCCTTCCTCCAGGGGATCTTCCCAACCCGAGGACTGAACCTGAGTCTCCTGCATTACAAGCAAATTCTTTACCATCTGAGCCACTAGGGAGCCCATATATATATATATAAACTATGTACTCTTTGTTGTTGATGTTCAGTCTCTCCACTGTGTCCGACTCTTTGTGACCCCACGGACTGTAGCACACTAGGATTCCCTGCCCTTCACCATCTCCTGGAGTTTCCTCAAATGCATGTCCACTGAGTTGGTGATGCTATCCCTCTGCGTTCTCTAACCAGAGGATGAGATGGTTAGAGAACGCAGAGGGATGAACCTGCCTGAATATCAATGCCAGCAGATACCTGCAGGGACAGTGGTGAAGAACTTCCAGTGCTTGATGGAAATCCATGCATTAATATCTTCCACATCACATCAGGAGATAAATAGGCAGCAAAAAAAACCCACAGTGGACTATAAGTCCACTGCAAAAAATCTGAAGTTTCAGATTAAACTCATAAAAATTGGCTATTTTAAGTTTATGTCAGAAAACAGAATATGATTGGAGATGGAAATTAGGTGGTTTTAGAAAAAATTATACCAGCCACATGAGCCCACAATTACACAGAAAGTGTGTTTACAAGCTCTTTGGGAGAAATTGTGGTATAGGGAAATACAATACTCTACACTTGAAATGGTAAGAATTAGATTTGAGTCCCACCTCTGCAACTTTCCAAAGAATTTAAAGCAAGGAAATAATGCTCTCTGAGCTCCAGTGGTTTTATTTGTAAAAGGAGAACAAGTAAATATACCTTACAAGACTGCTGTGATTATAAAATCCCATGCTATATATAAAAGTGTTTTAAAAACTATAAATGTTCCAAATAAAAGGTAAAGAAATTGACACCAGATGCTACAATGTACCAGGCTCCTTGTATTATGATAAATATTATATGTATTATGTTATATTTAATATATGTAGAAATTATATTATAGGGTTTCCCAGGTGGCATTAGTGGTAAAGAACCCGCCTGCTGGTAAGAGACGTGGGGTTCAACCCTGGGGTTAGGAAGATCCCCTGGAGGAGGGCATGGCAACCCACTCCCGTATGCCTGCCTGGAGAATCCCATGGACAAAGGAGCCTGGTGGGCTATAGTCCATAAAGTTGCAAAGAGTCGATACAACTGAAGCAACTTAGCATTCACATAATTATATTTTATTATATTACCAAAGTGACTTAGCATGCACATAATTATATTGCATTACATTATATCATGTTATATTATATTATATTCCTGGTTTGCCAGAAGAGCCTTATTTTACTGCTATTGCCTTGGCATAATTTTTTTAAATGTCACTTTTACTCTCAAATGTATTTTTGGTTTAGATGATAAATTACATGGTCACCCTGTATATATGTCTCATACAATATCCTTGCAAGATAAAGTAGATATTTTTATTTTCTTTTCATAGATGAGGCACCTAAAGTTCAAATGGCCTGAGCTAAAATTTACCTGTACTCCCTCAGTGGGTTACACTGTCTTATCAGAAATCAAATCTAAGCCCACCAACTTGAAAGGCCAGGCTGTTCTATCTACTGTGCTATCATGGAAAGTACAAAGTTATTCTTTTTTTTTAGCTTCCATTTTACTTTATTTTACTTTACAGTACTCTATTGGTTTTGGCATACATTGACATGAATCTGCCATGGGTGTACACGAACTCCCAAACATGGACCCCCCTCCCACCTCCCACCCCACATCATCCCTCCAGATCATCCCCATACACCAGCCCCAAGCATCCTGCATCCTGCATCGAACATAGACTGGCGATTCGTTTCTTACATGATAGTATACATATTTCAATGCTATTCTCCCAAATCATCCCACCCTCTCCCTCTCCCTCTCCCTCAGAGTCCAAAAGTCCACTCTACACATCTGTGTCTCTTTTGCTGTCTTGCATACAGGGTCCTCATTACCATCTTTCTAAATTCCATATATATGNTAGACTGACGATTCGTTTCTTACATGATAGTATGCATATTTCAATGCTATTCTCCCAAATCATCCCACCCTCTCCCTCTCCCTCTCCCTCAGAGCCCAAAAGTCCACTCTACACATCTGTGTCTCTTTTGCTGTCCTGCATACAGGGTCACCAATACAGTATACTAACACATATATATGAAATTTAGAAAGATGGTAATGAGGACCCAACTAAACTTTTAAAAAAGTTTAAAACAAAACAAAACAAAAGTTTAAAACAATTTTGCTGGGTTGGGAGAGGTCATTTATTCCTTGGGATGGATCTCAGCCTAGGGAGAACACTTTTCAACCAGACTGGACGATTTCTTCTCTAAGTGTTAGCATCCGTAACATCCAACACTATTTCGCAGTCATAGTAATTATACTCAACAGACACATTTGGTACGTGTGATTAGTGTGACCCTAGAGGCTTACGGGCAAGATGACCTTCAGAATTCTGAGGAGCAGGGCATCTGCACATTGCAGTCCAGTGAGACTTGCTCTATGCAACCCGGCTTGGCCCCCACCAAATGCAGCGCCCTGCGCCTTCCTGCTATGTCCCTGTGACTTCTCAGAATTCAGCCGCAAAGATCTTGAGCCTGTCTTTTTCCTTTTCCACGGCATGAGGAAATCACAGATCCTAGCTCTCCTTTCATTATGGATTTCCAGCAGGAAGAAGGATGGGAGGCAATTCGGGGTGGATGGGAAGTCACACCCGCGATCGCATCCATCAGCCCCGCCAGAGACCCAGTGCTAAACGCACGTCACCTCCGAGAGCTCCGCTCTCCTCTCCTCTCCTTGCTCTCAAGTTTTAAATTTCCCCAGCTAGTGTAAAACTTAATGAAAGCCCTGGAGTATACAATAGCATTTTGAAAACAGGAATTTGTGACCGCTGTGAATCATCACTCACAGCGGGGACCCAGAAATGTGAATTGTGGGAGGAACCCGAAGCAGCCCCTCTCTTTTTTACTGGGAATTTATTACAGGCGGGTCATTATTTACAATGTACCATTCACATCCTCTAAAGAACCCATAAACTGGCTGCTGAATATGCATTTTGCTCTGTGGTGAACACAGATGTTTCCAGCTCATATCCATTTCATTTAATTCCTTCTCTCCTTTTTAAAATTTTTTATTTTTTCAGAGTTTATCTTGCTGTTTCTGTAGCAGCTGGGTAACTATTTGCCCGTCTTCGGTTCAGGAATCGCTCCTCACATTTATAATCCTCAGTTCCACTCACGTCACTCTGCTTAAGGGCCTGTCAGCATTTCTATGAAAAGCTGATGTGTCTGGGAGTTCAAAACTAGCCTGGTGAAGTTTTCTGTGGATTCAGTGTGGGGCATATGAAATCCTAGTTTGGGACGGAATCATTTTAACAAAGTGCGGAAATAAAATCTGTTAGGATGCTTTAGTGTTATGAGTGTGCAAGCTGAAAAAGAGGGGCGAGATCATTGGCTTCGAAAGCTGGTGTGCATTTCTCTAGATTAAGTACATATTGCTTTATTTGACTAAACCTGTTTTTATTAGTTTTTATTTTCATTCTTCTTCTTTTTCCCCTGCCATTCATCTTCAACCTTCCTAAAGTTTGGAGGAGAGAAGGAAGGTGGACAGTGATGACTGGGTGACCACTCTTAGAAGCAGGTTTTACATCACAAACTTGGAGAGAAAGGTCCACTCTGAACGGTCAGCAAAATCTCTGCACTAATATGCTGTGATGAACCCACATCCCACCTCCCTCTCTGCGGTCTCAGCCTGGCCATCTTCAGGTTGTAGACAGTCAGCACCTAGAGGCTAATTGAACTCTATCATGACTATCTTGCTGATATCAGATATTCAGTTATTAATTTTACCATACACTGTATATACACACACACACACACATATATATACATGTATATGTATGGTGTAAGGAGGAGAAGGGGGCAACAGAGGATGAGATGGTTGGATGGCATCATCGACTCAATGGATATGAATTTGAGCAAACTCTGGGATATAAAGAAGGCCAGGAAAGCGTGGTGTGCTACAGCCTGTGGAGTCCATGGGGTCGCAAAGAGTCGGACATGACTGAGCGACTAAACAACGAACATATACATTCACAGACAGATATAAAATCATTACTCTTCTATGCATGTGCCAGTGTTTTTCCAACTGACTCAATTTCTTTCTGGCAAGGACTATACAACAACAGGCCAACACATGTTTCTTAAGCACTTGTTCCATGGCAGGTAGTCTGTTAGGCATGTTCATGAGTACTTTCTCATTTCATCCTCACAATGACATTATACACTAAGTCAGATGCCAGCACTCTGCTAGCTGTGGCAAAGACCGCTTTCCACAGAGCTGGGAGCAGAAAGAATGTTCTGCAGATACTTGTAGTTTTTATTTTGGTAATTATTTGCAAGAAATATGAGGCCAAATGATTTATTCTTCAAAAAGCAAGACATATCAACAAGAGAGGCATCTTGTGAAAACTCATTTCTGGCTTAAGGGACCCCTCTCACCTCTCTTAATACTCAGAACTAAAATGAAATAGCCATGCCAAAAGGAACCCAAATAATACGTGGGTAAGAATTGCAGAGAACCAACTCATCTTACTTCGGGTGAATTAATTAATGAAAGTATAGATTTCAGTGTTCATATAGTTTACATACCTTTTAACCATTTTATGTTGTACCTTATTAGCATTTTCCAGCCCAAATTCTACATTAAGGTGGTCAGTTTTGGCATGAGCAGAAGTCACATTCCATGAATGCTGAGATTATTAACAAAGTATTAATGGAGGATTAGTGCAGGACAGTCATGCTACATACTTATTGAATAGAGAGAGTACTCCATGCAGATTTAGATGTTCAAATTATTCTGGACTTATGATCATCTTAGCACTCATTTTCATAAGAAATTGAAATAGCTCTTTTAACTTGATTAAAAACGGTCAAGTTTACATTTTAAAAACATCTAATTTATAACTTTCCATGATATTCATTAACCTTGAAAAAGGCTTTCAGATTGAATTATATTTGTGGAAGGTCCTCAAACGTATGTTCCCAGGAGAATAAGGGCTTTCAGCATCTCTCTTCGATTTGAACGATGGCCTCGAACTCTGTCTTTGTGTCTTGAATGGTGTTTGGAGCAGGAACAGCCTTTTGTCTACACCGCCTCCAATGTCCTCCTCATCTCAGGGANTAAAATGGCTTTCCTGTGTAATTCCAAATGAACCTCAATGCCATTTAATTGCTGCTGTCAAAGAAAGGAATCCAGGGCTTATAAAATGATCATGCTTTTGAAATTACCTCTGCAGAACCAGTGGGAAGGCTGAAATTGACCAAGGCTGATGAAAGGCTGTGACAAAGAATCATGTATCCCTTCTAGCCTTGCATACCTCCTCCATCCCCAGCAACCCACCTACACTCCACTCATCCCCCATCCCCACTTTCTCCAGTCTTCTGACCTTCCCTCGCTCCCTCTCTTCTCTCCTCTGGACCCCCTTCTTCCTCTTCCCCCAGCTTGTCTCTTATCATCTTTAGGTTCAATATGTCCAAAAGAGAAAACAGGTATTCAATCACCCTTAATTAAAATGTACCCATGCATTACATGACAGCTTTGCTTGTTTGTTGTTGTTATTATTTTCTTTATTTGCTAGGTTTTCTTTTTTCTTCTTTTAAACCCTCCAATATTTTGGCTTTTCAAATATTCAACTCTATAGGGTATTAATTAAATCTCAGAGTGAATGATAACAACATTTTTTTAACACTTGTAATAATGCAAAAACTCAGACTCGGTAGATGATAATTGACAGGTAGATTTCAGTCTACCATGTGAATGAGACAGAATTGCAAACTGTCTTCTGTAAGTTGTCTTTTGTCCAGGAAAGGTGTCATAGAATTAACTAATGTGATTTTTACAAATGATCATAGTACCAAAAATGGAGTTTACTGGTTCCTTTATTTGTTCTATTGTTTGGTGCAATTGATTCCAATAATAAGGTTTTTTTTTTTTTTTTTAAAACCTCTGTTCATAAAGAATAATGAAGCATCATAACGGCTTCTAGTTAAAATGGTGCCTGCCTAGCGGCTGCCAACTCAGCACCTTCCATTGTGTTATGAACGTTTGTACAAGGAAACAGAAAAGACAAAACCCCACAACATCAAAAACTCGTCAAGTCAGCGGAATATTATTCAGCCTTAAATAGGAAATTCTGACATATGCTAAAACATAGATGGATCTTGAGGGCATTATGCCAAGTGAAGTAAATCAGTCCCAAAGGGAAAAATATCGTATACTTCCATTGTTATGAGAGAGTTAGAGTAGTCAAATTCATAGAGAGAGAAAGAATAAACAGGAAATCACAAACATCTATTAGAAGTCAACAGCAACATGAAGCAGCTGGATCTGATTTTGATTTGTAGACTATTTCACCCCAAAACAGGAGAATATGCATTCTTTTCAAGTGTCCACAGAACTTATACCAAGACAGATCATATCTTGGGCCATAAAAATCTGCAACATGTTTAAAATTATTAAGATTATACACAGTGAGTTCAGCAGGGTTACAGAACAAAAGACCACGTATTTCTGCACACATGTAACACACAGTTGGCAAGCAGATTTAGAAATTGAGTTCCTTTTTATATTCTTACTAAGTTGCTTAATAGGAATAAAATATTTGGTTTTAGATCTAAAAGAGACACCCACATACACAGACCTTGTGTGTTGAAAGCTGTGAAAACACTGATTAAAGGAGTCACAGGTCTAAGTAAATTAAGAGACTTAAGGTGTTCATTCATGGATTGGAAGACTTGACATAGTAAAGATGTCAGTCGTTTTTTTTTTTTTCCCCCAAAGGATGTACAAATCATGAAATTCATGTCAAAATCCAGTTAAAATTTTCTGTAGGTAGAGACAATATTAGTCTAAAGTTTATACAGAAAGGCAAACTAACTAAAATAGCAAGAACAATCTGGGATAATAATAATACCTTTTGTGAAGGCATTTTACCCAAGTTTAATACTTCTACAGCAACAGTAATCTAGACTATGTAGTGTTGGTGGAAAGATACACATACATCAGTGGAAATCACAGACTGGGAAAATATATTTGCAAACCCCAAGTCTGAAACAGGATTTATAACTAGAATACATAAAGAACTAAAAATTCAATGAAGTCACACAATTATAGGNCTAGATAGCATATTCAAAAGCAGAGACATTACTTTGCCGACTAAGGTCTGTCTAGTCAAGGCTATGGTTTTTCCAGTAGTTGTGTATGGATATGAGAGTTGGACTGTGAAGAAAACTGAGCACCAAGGAATTGATGCTTTTGAACTGCGGTGTTGGGGAAGACTCTTGAGAGTCCCTTGGACTGCAAGGAGATCCAACCAGTCCATTCTGAAGGAAATCAGCCCTGGGGTTTCTTTGGAAGGAATGATGCTAAAGCTGAAACTCCAGTACTTTGGCCACCTCATGCGAAGAGTTGACTCACTGGAAAAGACTCTGATGCTGGGAGGGATTGGGGGCAGGAGGAGAAGGGGACGACAGAGGATGAGATGACTGGATGGCATCACTGACTCGATGGACATGTCTGAGTGAACTCTGGGAGTTGGTGATGGACAGGGAGGCCTGGCGTGCTGCGATTCATGGGGTCGCAAAGAGTCGGACACAACTGAGTGACTGAACTGAACTGAACTGAACTGAACTATGTTTGCTTAGTGAAGCCTAGAGTAAGGTTCATGCCAGATCTCATCTTAACAAAATGAATTCACTATCCCCTGGTAAACAGAGGATGAAAGTTATAATTATACTGGTGACCAGAAAGACTCTCTGGCTTTGGTTCACAGAATTCTGAGACCTTAAGTTAATACTATAAATCAAAAGGATGAAAATCTGGGTCTGAAAATGAACATTATTCATACCGTAAAATTTGCTCTAAGCAAAGAGTGTTTTGTAACATTCTTGAACTAAAACTGTGTCTTTAGGAGCCAAATGAGATGACTATTTTGGGGGATAGTCTTTAGTTAATTTAGGCTGAAATAATCTGAATAAAGATGGAAGAAAATGGAATTATTTTGTAACTGTAATTTTGCAGATATATTTACTTTTTAGAACAGTTAGTGCATAAATTAGCATCCTATTATACTGGTACAAGATGGGGGGAGACTGAAACTTTGAAAAAATAATACATGTATGTGTAGAACTTGTATCTGAAATTATACCCACTGATCCAGAATACCTCCATCAAAATGTGACGAACTATTTAGCAAGATTCAACAGCAAACAAAACATTGCTCTAGAATGATTAACTGAAGACAAGATCCGAATGCATTAGAAGGTAGATTGTGAGAGTTTCATGTATTAAGATGCCAAACCAGAAAAGAGAGACCACTGAATTATTTTGTACTTGGAAAAAGGTATGTTCATAAAATTGGGGCTAGTCCTACCACTTATATAAAAATATGTCTCTGGAGTCAGGCAACATGTCTATGAGTCTTGATGGATAATAGTAGTCTGTGCACAGGAAACATGTCAAACATATATGTAAAGTACATCAGTTTCCCTCAGAATAACACGGAGGCATGTAAAATCTGAGAACTTCTCTCAAAGAGAGAGTGGTTAGGTAAATCTAAGAAAGCACTGCAAAAATCGAAAGCAGAGACACAACCCAACCAATGAGAGCAGTATCCTCTTAAACAACTGAACAGAGAGAAAAAAGCCAGAGGGAGAAACTTTCCAGAAGACAAGGTTACAGGTGCATTCAAAACAAACTGTAAGTGACTTGTAGGTAATAAAATCAAAAGACACAGAAGACTAGGCAGACTGGCCATCATGGGGACTTTTTAAGTTTCCAAAAGGAAAATACAAAATATTTTCCAGCTTTTTAACTGGAAAAAAAAGCAAGAAGGGACGAATAAAATATGTAGAGACCATTGGAGCCTGTAATTGATCAAGCCTTGTTCTTATAAGTTTCCATGACACTCTGCTCTTGTGTAACAGACATACTCTTCTTTATCACTTCCTGTATTTTCAAACACTTTTACAAGAATCATGTTATTAATGTATGCTCAGTTAAGTTTCTGAAACAAAGCTCAACGCAAATGATAAATATTTTTTTCCAAGAAACAGTGAACATCAGGCGTAATGGGGGGCAAATGATTATCAGGTGACTGAGCATGCAAGATACACCATCACTGCTGCATAATCTGGGTGAAAACACATAACAAAATCATAATGTAAAATTTAAAAAAAGGAAAAGAAAGTAGAGAACAAACCCAAACTGGTCTAAAACACAAAATAAAAACAAAACAAATAGTAAGTGATGAACAACGCCAGTAATGGTCTGCTTTAGTGAACCTTCCTGTTTCTGAAAGAATGTGGAGCTGAGTCCTGCAATCGTAAACACTTAAACACCCTGAAAAAATGTCTTTATGATGTCAGTACAAGAAACTTCATATAAAATAATCTAAACATATTAATTATCAGGGGAAACGCTTTATGTGAGATGGCTTGGTAAATCAGTCACTGATGCTAAGGGCAGAGGCACTGGGGGCGGGGGGAGGGGGCATGAAGTGAACTAGGCAAGTTCACTTTTGTTAAAACCCGTGATTTTGTAGGCATTTAGAGATTTTTTTTTTAATTCATATATTCCCACTCTGATATTAAGCTATGAAATTTTGGTCTCTACAATGAATATCAATGATCAGGACAATTCATTAAATTCATTAGTGGTCCTTTAACTTTGGCCACCTCATAAGAAGAGTTGACTCTTTGGAAAAGACTCTGATGCTGGGAGGGATTGGGGGCAGGAGGAGAAGGGGACGACAGAGGATGAGATGGCTGGATGGCATCACCGACTCAATGGACGTGAGTCTGAGTGAACTCCAGGAGTTGGTGATGGACAGGGAGGCCTGGTGTGCTGCTATTCATGGAACCGCAAAGAGTCGGACACGACTGAGCGACTGAACTGAACTGACCTGTTAATGCTGTCTGTAATAGTAACTGAACAAGGCAGTGTTTGTTTCTTTGTTCTATACTAAAATATAGAAAATGTTCTCCTAGTTTTTATTAATTCACCTCAGGCTTTCCTTACATAAGCTGAATTATGACACAATTCTTAGCATTTCTTTAAAATGTATCACTATTATTTAAAGCAAAAAATATGCATCCACACTTATTATGGAAAAAGGAAACACTGTGCTAGGCTCAGTTGGTGGGAGAGAGGGATGAAATATAGATAAACAAGACAGAACTTATACTCCAGGGCTTTGCAGTTCTGATAGATATTCACCATAATGACAGCATAGCACAAAATGTGACCTGAGTTACATGTCAGCGAGGCAGAGTTCAATTCTATAGAAGAGTATGGGAGATTTAATGCTAATGGAAGAAATTCCACTTTTAGTAATTTATCCCAAAAGCTATTCTGGACAAATACAAAAAGACAATATGTACCTTGGTGATTTCTACGTCACAATTTAGCCTATCTTTACCAAATAATTAGCTGTCTGCTTGACTATGCCAACATATCAATCACTCTGTTACTGAGTTCGGAGTTACTAGGAAATAAAATACATAAAAGAAAGTATGTCTATATCAACATATATCATATCTATGAATGATATTTAAGGCCAGCCTACAGACACTCACTATCCTCTTCTATGCCTGTGAAAGGCATTACTAATTGATCATGGCATACTTTGCTCTGTGTGCTCACTGTGGCCTTATGATCCCTCCTTGACATATTGTTCCTGAGAGTTGCTACCTACTGACTGAGGTCATGCAAGACAAGTGCATTTTATCATCCAGGATACAGGGCTTCATTCTCATGTCCTGCTCCTTGGATCTATCATGGTCTTTGGAGCTTGCCAGGAGCAATGAAGGGAAGTAGTACAGGTGGAGATGAGAGGCTTCTCACATTTGTTTTAACATAGCAGCTCCTCTGGTTAACATTTAGCAATTCAAAATAAGATTCCTTTTGAGCAATGGATTTTCTACCAAGAATTTGCAAACTATTAGGACTTTCTAATGTGATCCCTTTCTGTCTTTCCACAGTCTTCGCAAGTGATAAAGACAAGATCCCTGATATTAAACAGCTAGTTCTGTGTGGACGCACACAATTTATGGATGACTATGTAATATGCTTCCAAGCACATCAGCAAGCAAGCTATTCTGTCCATGAGTTAATTTGCCATAAATACCACAGCTTTGCTTACTCTTTTTATTCCTTTAAATTTCTTGATAGTTTATTCACATGATAGTATTTAACTACATCAAAAATGAGTCATTTCTATTGTGTAAGTAAATTTAAACTCACGTGCTTTTACAGGAGCAACTAATTATTAACTGATTTTCTTTTTTAAATCCAAAAAATATTT